>BMAV01027934.1:181506-194116 GCA_019973955.1 Trichonephila inaurata madagascariensis | reverse complement strand
CACTTAACTCATAAGAATCAATAGACATATTTTTAGCCAGATATTTTTTCTATATTAAACAGCTCCAGAAAATATTTAACACTTAGTGCAGATACGAAATATTGATTGATACACACACATGTCAAAGAAAACTGCAAAGAATTGTTTCGAATTTTTAACTCAACTATATAGAAATCCATAGAGTCCTTACTGTTACATATATGCCATTCTCTTAATGCGCTATTTTTAACAACAAAAACTTAAAAGGTTTTGGCCGAAGATGAAAAAGGAGAATTTCTGCAGGTTGCAGCTATATTTCTTGCATTGACATGTACTTTGGAAATATCTGCATTAAATTGGCTTCAGAGGTAGATCCGAACAAAATTCATCCTAAGCTCTAAACCATTTTAATTAAGATAAAGCACCTTAAATTAGCTTGGTTTAAATTGAAGTCTCACTAAAAGTTTTACACAAAAGATATTGTGGATTCACTCCGTAATTCTGAAGCATGTGGTCAACCAACTTGAAGTTATTTATTCCTCTTCATTTCAACACCCATTGAGACAAAGTTTCAGAAAGCCTATTATTTCAATGCGACCTAAATTTGGGAAATTAGGATTAGTACTCAGGAATAAATTTCTTTGGTTTAGAAATATATGAGGTATGTGAATGAAAGTTTTAAGTTTAAGGGATGGAGGGAATATTTCTGAAAATAGGACCACGTTCCTAAAAACCATGAAATAAGTCATTATTGATTAATATCAATTGAAAATCAACTGACTGAATATCCCAAGAGTGTGGAGAAATTCCAAAGAATTGTTCTTATTTTAAAGTAGAAAATAGAGAAAAAGTAGCCTGCTTTTATCGTTTTTTTAATTAAACTCTTTCATTAAATTTAATATATAGTGTTTAGTTTATTTAAATAAGTTTTTCAGGTTGAGAAAATCTTTAAAAAAAATTGCTTGTGTTAACTCTTTTGCTCCAGATCCCTTTAAAATGGCTCATAAATCTTTCTGAAATTAAAACTTTAAGATTTTGTATATATATATATATATATGTCATCGTTATTCTATTATAAAATATTTTATTGTTTTCAATACCATTCTGGAAAATGAACTTCCTTTGTAATGTCTTAATTTTATTTCATTTCATTTTTATAATTAAACCAAATAAACAATCTTGGAAACTTTATTGTATATTACACTTAAAATAATATCCAATTTCACGTGTTAATTTTATTTTCTATGAATAAATTTAGAAAATGAATATTTAAAGGCTTTCACACATAAAAATAAAGAGATCATTGTAATATTTTAAGCATTATTATACTAAAACTACCAATCCGTTCTATTTGAATCGTTAGTGCCTTTTCCAAATCTTCAGTTATAATAAAACTCTAAATGATGCCTTAAAAGCGTAATACTTTCTTCTTGACAAGCCATTTTTTTCTGCTTTAACGAGACATCAATTCAAGATGCTTTTAAAGTTAACAGCCCTTTTATTTGAGACTGTCATAAAACTAAACAACTTCCATCCATGATTGTTACCTTTTAGAAGGGAAAAATAATAAATGAGCAAGAATTTATAACGCTTTTGTCTCACGCATAAAGAAATGGAATAAATGACGATTTTTAGTAGGTGTAATTCTCTGAATGAGATTTTGTGAAATGAAGGTGGCAACATCTTCTCGTTGAATAAATCAACCATTCCAAAAACTTATATACATTAATAATTCCCATAAAAAAAGATTGGTTCTTCACCAAGGCTAACGTTTTAAGTGAGTGTGTTTTATAGCGTGGAGATTATAGAGCAAGGATTAAATATATATATATATTCCTTAAGGATTACATAATTTTATCAATTACTTAAATGTGTAAAATATGCCGTAATAGCCACATCTTAAAATTCTTTTCATGCCTATGAATAAGTTTCAAATTTGCAACCTTTGTTCTACATAGAAAATGGTTCCAAGAGTAATTTTAAATGCTTATATGACAATCATTTAAAGCTCAATCGCACCAAGGTAATAAGCAATGAGCGTAAAAGATGTAGCTAATCAGATGCCTTAACTTCCTTCCGTAAGACTTTTGGATTGGCTACACATTCGTTGCTCCCAACTTATTGCTTGGTCGTGGATGAGCCCTGAGTCTTTGTATGGATATTGAATTAGAATTCCAGATCTTGAATATGTTTACTGTCCCTGTTAAAAAGTTTTCTTATTAAAAATAAAAATAATAAATTATTTTGCACGATACTTTTTTCGTTAATGCAGTGCTTCTCTAACTTTCTGTACTCGCGACCCAATTTTCAATCATAATTTTCATCGCGCACCCCTTACATACAATTTTGATGTAAATCTACAATACGACTTTAATTATAAACCGTACAAATTATCAAGGTAAGTATTAATTTTGTATATAATTTTATGACGTGCCCATAAAGTCACTGGTAATTATTAAACTTGTTCTTGACTTAGTACTGTTAAATTAATTACGAAATACATGGTGCAATACTGATACATTTATAAGTGTATTATATCAGTGTATATGTGCAATTTATTTTTTTTATGTCAGAATGCATTATTATTATTATTATTTGCTTCCTTTCAGTAAATTAATAATTTTTTTAAATAATGTTTGTTTTCTTCTTTTTGATATACTCATACCCCCCTTGTAGGGTTATCACGCCCCCTAAGGGGCGTGACCCACAGTTTGAGAAACGCTGCGTTAATGCCATGATTTTAGGACTAGGTCTCTTAAATTTGTCTTTAAAGGTTGGTAACACTAGCGTTTGCTCACATTTGTCTCAATTGTTAGGTCTTGGGTTCTTTTAAAATTAAAATGAGTGGTGAAAACAGATAAAGCGTTTCAATACAGGATGAGTACAAATGATGGACACGATTTTAAAAACCTTACTTTCGAAATTACTGCATTTATTACAATATATGAATATAAAGAGAAATATATCATGTTTTGCCCCTCTCCAGTGATCAACAGCATGATCAAGATGGCGGTGAATACAATCCAAACATGGCGATAATTACAGAGAAGAGTTTTTGTGTATTAAAGTTTATACAGGTTTTTTGAGTTATTTTGGTGCAACGTGCATTTAGAAATCGCTACAAAAAGAAGCAAAATCAACAACAGCATTATGTGATAGTATCATCAATTTAAAGAAACATGTTGCTTTGGTGAAAAAAAAAAGCATCTCTAAAGAAACAGCGGAGAGAGTGAAGCAGGATGGAAGTCTGCGAGAGTTGCCAACTGTGACCTTGGAATGCCCCAGAAAACAGTGTGAAAAATGTTACGAAAAAAATTAAATTTCATGCCGGATCATTTGCAGTTCTTATAACAACTAACAGATGACGGCAAGTAAGCATTCGTACAGATTAGGGACCATTAATAGAGTGATGCTACAAAATGCATGGAACGAATTCGATTGCAGATTAGACGTGTGCTGAGTAAAAAAAGGGTCTCGCATGAAACATTTGTAACAGAACAAGTAATATATATATATATTAAAAAAAAATGAAGTCAATTCCTACTTAGATCAAAAAAGAAAAATTTTATTCTAGCTACTTTTTTATTAAATAGTTACAATTAATATAAATATGTATATACATAGGACAGAATCACAACATTAAGTGGTCATTAATTTTTATTAATTATCTTTAAAGTATCGTATTGTCATCCAAAACAATCGTGTATATAAAATTTTAGTTCAACTGAATGCTTTAAAACGTGAGAAAAAAACCTTTTCAAGTTTTGACACAAGTCGCCAAAAGGGTCGCTAAGTCGCCAAAAATGATGCCAACACGTGGCTGTGTGTGTATTTGTAATTTTTCAAATAATTAGTTTTAATCAATTAATTTTTATTAATTATAATTAAATTACTCTATTGTCATCTAAAATAATCATGTATATAAAATTTCATGTCAATTGGGAGCTTTAAAATGCATTTTATAAACGATTGAAAATTCCATTAAGATAAATAAATAAATATAGAGAGAGTGTGAGCTAATAATAGGAATTGAAAAAAAGAATTTAGTTTTTTTCTCTTTACATTCATGTATCACTTTTGTAATACGCCCAGTAGTTTCAATAAAATCGAGTCCATCACTTGAACTGAACTCAGAGGCGCAATAACCAATGAGGGCCAAGATCTACAATACATATCTCAGTTTTTGTGACCTTAGGTGCTGGGGTGCATGTGTAGATGCGTCAATCAAGTGATCTGTCTGACGCGAAACCCCCAGTGTTCAGTTCCCAAGCAAGCTTGGTACTCGTTTATTGGCTCACTAAAGGGATAAAAGGCTGAGTTGACCTTGCCCAGCCTGGGATTTTAACCCCGGATCTGTGGCTGGAAGCGCGATACACTACCACTCAGCCACTGGGCTTCCCATCATTTGAAATGACTCTGTATATCTACAATGCAAAAAGAAATATTGAACACAGGTGTGTAAATAAAGTAATCGCAATTTTGCCCAAATGTCTTCCGGCGCTGTGCTCAGTGCGCCTGCTCCTGAAAGGTTGTGGGTGAATGTTGGTTATCCCAGGCATTAGTATTGTAAACTGTAAATTTTAGTCAAAATTTCAAGATTCATGTTTCCTAAATAAAGGTATACGTAAGTATTTTTAACAACATACAGTATAATAAATATATATTTCTGCGTAAATGTGTGAAGTCTGAATCAATCACCTTGGTCATCAAAAACAACCCTTCAAATACAGTATGCATATGTTTCTAGGAGGAAAATATGTTGTGAACAGTCATTATGATTGGTTTTATCTTCTAATAAGTAGACAATTTTTATTAAATATTTTGAATCATTCACATATATTAATGAATGCTGATTTTAACATTGCCAAAGTATTTCAAGTTATATCTTGGATATACTTTTATCGTCTGGTTCGATGAATAGCGATTATCTTTCATTTATGCTTAATTGCAGAATTATATGCTTTAAAAACAACTATAACAACTTCTATAACACAATGCATTATTCTACAGGGTGTTTCTAAAAGAATATCGGAGTTTTAACGCTTTATAGTATTAATCACATACAAGTTACAAGTATAATTCATACATTGAACGAAAGAGTAAAAGAAACAGTTTTACCTGTAAGTTTACAAATGTTCAATGTGAGTACCATTCATCACACGGCACAAATCAAGTTGATAGGCGAGTTCATCCCAAACTTTTTTTCAGTGTGTCTGAGGAAATTCTTGCAACATCTGCTTCAATCATGTATCTTAAGTTTGAAATGTCAGCTGGTAGCCGAGGAACGTACACACAATCCTTTATGAACCTCCACAGATAAAAGTCACATGGCGTCAGATTGGGTGAACGTGCAGGCCATGCGATACAAACTTTATCAGGAGGCTCTTTGCGGCCAATCCATTGGTTGGGTACAGTGATATTTAACTTATCGCGTATTGAGAGATGCCAGTGAGGCGGTGCACCATCTTGCTGCCAAATAAACTTATTTGGTTCACTTTCTTCCAATTGAGGAAATAGCCATAGTTGTAGAGCATCAAGATAGACAGAACCAGGTACAGTTGGCTACCAGTTACAGCCTTGGTCGTCCCGTACTTTTGCCTTTACAAAGACTGACAGTTGTTTCAAACTCATAATACTACATAAGAATGTTATTATCACATTTGGAGGTTGACAACCGAACTTAAGACGGAACGATCGTTGCACAGTAATAGCAGATTCTGTCTTTGCAAACCGGAGAACACAAAACACTTTCTGTTTACTATTCGTCATTTTTCTTCTACCGCGTTGATCGGCAAGAAAAGGGGGAAATTAGCGTGCGTTCCGCGCACACATGCCAGCAAACAAAATTGTTTCAGTGGCTCTTTCATTCGATGTATGAGTCATATTAATATGTTATATGTAATGAATACTATAAAGCGTTAAAACACCGATATTCTTTTAGAAACATCCGGTACTTTTTCACATGCATCATGCTTTATCAACGAATTCTTTGAACTGTTCCAAAATGTTTTTAGAGTCTCAAATGGTTAATACTCAAACACGATTTGTCTTTCAATGAAGCCGCCTTAGTAGCATGATGGTCAACGAGTTCTAATTAATTACTACTGTATAACTTAAGCCTTGATGGAAGTTTTAATTACCGGGTGAGAAATGTGTATTGGCTTACAATAAATATAGGAATCATTAAATTAATAATGCAAGCACAAGAATTGAGAAAATATTTATTATACAAAAATGAGGTATGAGAGTTTTTCATTCAGTGTTTTTCATTTTAATGTTGATACACCACTGTTTTTTTTAATATAGTTTAATGAATAATGAAGCTTAAAACGTGACACACAATTTAAACACAAAACCTTAAATACAAATATAAAATTGTATAAGAAATTAAAGGATTTAAACAAAAGCTCTTGAACTAGTTTTCATCCTCTTGTCTAAACTATTTGGTGAAAAAAATGTAAATGTAAATTTTAAGCAATTTATGCGCAATTCAATGTTAACAAAATGATAAATATGAAGTAAGAGGTCTATCATTTTTGTTTCATTTCTAAACTATGATTCAATTTCTAAATATCTATACAATGAATTTATGAGGTAAATAAAATAAAATGTCTCATTTGCCGCATTTTTTTTTTTTTTTTTTCCGATTTCGATCTTATACTGATCCAGAAAAGCAAATTAAAAATATTAGAAAATTAGTTTTGTTCTAGTTTTTAAAACTAAAAGAAACTATTTTCATGTATTAATTCCGTACACTTCACAGAAATTCACTACAAAAATGTCATTATTTTAAGCAGATAAATAAAAAAGATAATTATAAATTGGAGAGAGAATAAAAACCCAATCAGTCTTATAATTGGATGTTACAGACTTCTATTTCTTTGCTGTGGCTAATTGTACAGAATAAAATAAATGGAGAATCATAGAATCAGTTCTGAAGAAAATTGCCAATCTTCTCTTTCTAAAATCTTTTTCGAAAAACTAATTAATAGAAATGTAATATCTGAAGTAAACGTCACTAAGCAGAATTTCAGTTTTCAATTCGATAATGAATTTAAAAGAGAGTCAATTTATATTTATATGGAATTATTCGAGAAAACTATTAATTGAAAATAAACATTAAAACATTTGTTTCACAATGATCAGTTTTAATGAAATGTGTGAATCCTATAAAATTAAATAATTATATGTGTGATTAATTTTATGAGAATTATTATCTTGAGTTACACGTGTTTGTAGTTGATTCTATGAATTTTTAGTACCTTCGGTAGCTTAGAACTGTTGACCAGTGAGGCTTTAATCGAGTCATTCTTTGAAGTCCTGATGAAATTGAAAATTCGCTGTGTAGAGGGGCTAACTCACAGTTTATCTGTCACACCTCAATTTCTCCAGTTGGCGTGGTGTGGAATAATGTAAAGGGAAATGTACGCTTAAATGTCATTCTCTTTACTTGACCGTAGTTCAAAATTACGAAGAATATCGCCGATAACACTCGTATTGCTAAGGAGTATGGCATCAACCAACAATCAAGAAATCCACCAGAGAATTTTTATCTTCTCATAAAATATCATCACAAAACCTTCAACCGTCTCATCTATCTGACCATTTTAAACTTTGATGTGGTCGCGGTAACCTAGTGTGAATAGTGCGACGTTAATATTCACTCACTCACTCACTTTAAACTTTGATGGCAATACTGCAAAGGTATCTCATTAGAAAAGTGACTGAAATTATTGAGTGAGTGAGAATTAGTTATATGAACGTCGCACAAAAGCAACATGAGATCTATTGATGATGGATCTTGTAATTTTTGATCTTCAGTCAAGTGACGAGGATGAAACTTGTGCTGGCAACTCCTTCTCTGAACTACCACAATACACCAACGGAAGGATATTGAGTATGGGCTGATTCCACGCGTGCATTGGCCTCTCTCATAGCGGGTCCCAGAACTCGAACCCGCTGCACTTAGACCACAAGCTTGTGACCATAATCACTAGGCTACCGCGACAAGCTTGAATTATTGAAATACACTCCCTCTATATTGCGAATTTTTCTATATAGCGAACTTTTTTCTGGAACCGTGAACATTTCACGATATATTTTCGTAAAATAACCTCTCTATAGCGACGTACATTTTTTATATAACGAGCTTTTCTTTTTAGATTCAGTTTTTGTTCTCCCTTTTGTTTTAAAGTATTTCTCTAAAAGGGAGTAATTTTAAAGTATTTCTTTTTTTTCTTCTCTTAAAGTTTTAAATAAAAGAGATTATTTTATGAAAAAAATAGTAAAATGTCCTTGGTGACATGAAAAGAAAAACAGCAAAATGCAAAAATAGAAAAATTCACTAAAAAGAATTTCGTAAAATGGAGGTCCGACTGTATTAATGTAAAATGTCCCTAGTTAATAATGAAATATTACATGTATCTTAAACATCATATATGTTTATTTACTTTCTTCGATTTGTGTGTGTGTGCGTGTGTGTACGTATAATACGTACTTTATAATACTTAATAATAATACTTACTTCATAGGGTAAAGCTTCAGAAAAGCATAAATATCATTTGCAATTCACGAACAATCTCCGAAATAAATTAATTCATGTCTTTATTAATACAGGTTACTCTAATGCTACTTCATTAAGTGTCTGTCCTTCTGTATAGAATTATTTCATATTTTACTTTCTTTCTTACAGTTCATTTCATTACATCTCGAAAAATAGCTAAAAGGCATTTCAGATAAAAGTCAATAATGCGTTCGCATTGTACTTTACTTTCATTCTTCATGGGAGCAAAAACGTTTAAATTAATTATCTTCGAATAACTTTTCTTTATCAAAAAATTGATGAGTTCTTCCATTTCTGCAATTTGATTAGAGGTATTTTTTACTCTTTTGATGTTGCCAATAGAAAATGAAAAAATATCACTTCAGCAAAAGGGAATTTTGTGATTATAATTTAAGCTTATAATCTTGGCTAAAAGAAACGCAGTAAATCATCAATAAAAAACAAAAATAGCAACAAAGGTTGGAAAATTTACCTGGCAAATGAGCAAAGGTACCCAATTTCATTAAGGTTCCATTTAGTTTGAAGACTCAAGCAGAGTAAAAGCACTCACTTATTATTATTTTTTTAATTGTATGATCTTATTGGAGATTACATTATAAGTTCTTGGATAAGGAGCTTCTTGAAAAACCTATTTCTAACATGAGTTTTCTTAATAGTTATTTTTAATGACCCAAAGAAGAATCAAATATACAATAAAAAGAAGTAATTCAACCCAAGTAATTATCTGTAATTTATTATATAGGTAATTATACTGCTTAAGCCACTTTGGAGATCCAAGATAAAAAATTTTAGTTTTCATATACGAATATCAAATGCGTTTTGTAGCATATATCGCACTGATTTAAAATCTTTTCAGCATTAGAATTTCAATTAATAAAGGATGAAAAATGCTTACTAAATGTATGTGCGAGTGTATTTTATTTTACCATGGTTGAAAATATTCTTTTTTACGAGAACAATAAATACGTTTGTTATATTTGTATATTTTTGTATGTGTTTTTATTTAATAATGATTTTTATTGTGCTCATACGTTTTTAAGGTATCCGACTACGCTCGGAACCGTGATTTTAAAAAAGCGCATAAATGGATACTTTTTATGATATTTAGTGTCACTTAGATCAGAATACATGTATAAAATTGTTTTAAGGACATTTTGACAAAAAAAATATTTAAATACAATATTTTTGCAAAAAATTAACTTAGAATAATCTTTTTTTCAAAATGTTCTCCTTTTGTGAAAAATGCTTCTATTATAATAATATTTTGCCTGTATATAGGTCAGACCCCTGTACAGAGGCTCAGCTATGGGTTTTGAAAACTTCACATTATTTTCAGAGTTACAACACATTGAAATAATTATCGGCGTTTTTTTCTTAAAATTTCTCTCCTCTGTTGTCGTAAAACATGGATAACCCCACTTTATGTTATATATTTCAAAAATTCTAGTTGAGCCTCTGTACAGAGGTCTGAGCTATATAAAGGCAAAATATTATTATAATAGTAGCATTTTTCACACACACAAAAGGAGAATATTTTGAAAACGGGTCATCCTATGTTCATTTTTTGTCAAAATATTGTATTTAAAATTTTTTTTATTGTAATACTATTCTTAAAACAATTTTATATACATTTTCTAATCTAATTGACAGAAATATCATAAATATTATCCATTTATACGCTTTTGCAAAATCACGGTTCCGAACGTAGTCGGATATCTTAAGCTACTTTGGAGATCTAAGAGAAAAATTTATAATTTTCCTATACGAATATCATATGCGTTTTGTAGCATATATCGTACTGATTTAAAATCTTTGCAGCATTAGAATTTTAATTAATAAAGGTTGAAAACTGCTTACTAAAAAAAATCAAGATGAAGTATGGGAGTGTATTATATTTTACCATGGTTGAAAATATTTTTTTTTACGAGAACAATTAATTATGTTTGTTATATTTCTATATTTGTGTATGTGTTTTTATTTAATAATGATTTCTTTGCGCTCATACATTTTTAAAAACATTTCATTATCATTTAAAGATGTCCGTATCTCATATTATGTGCGTTGCCTTCATAGTTTTATATTTATTCACCACACACTGATGTAGTCTCAATTTTACCAGTGAAGATAAATTAATGTTTACACTACAATATTCATGCAAAATGTATGCATTACAATATTTTCATACATTTTGTATATTTTGAATTTATTACAAGTCTATTACACAGGCAATTGAATATGTATTTTTCCGATTGTTTTATACAAACGGCATTGCAATTGAGTACCAGATGTTCTCTAGTCCAATCTTCCTCATAGAATTCCTGCCTTTCCCCAAAATATTAATGCATGACGTTTAATAGTTATAATGTATCAAAATAACGTATATAATAATTCTATAAATAATACATGGCGTTGTAATTTACCGCAAAAATATTTAAAAAAAAAGAATATTGTTTGAGATAAAAAATAAAAAGTCGATCCATTCGGAATAAAAAATACATAAGCAAGTAATACAAAAATAGTACACTATAATTTCAAATTTAGAAATAAATTTAGCCTAACTTTTCTCAGACTAAAAACAATACTTTTAAATTAGTGTTCAAGCGATATACTCAAAAATTAGCAGCCACGGTAGCCTAGTGGTCAAGGTATCGGGTCGTGGTTGGCGTGTCATGAGTTCGAGCCTAGCAACACCAAATACCCACCGTATAGGGGAGCGATGCACGTTAAATCTGTCGAGAGTTCAAACATCCTCCTATTGGTGTTGTGTGGTAGTTAGGAGAAGGGGTGCAAGCTCAGGTGTCACCCTCGTCACTTAACCATGGTTCAAAGTTGCGAGATCCGTCGCAAAAAGTCCTCGTGTAGCTGCACAGTGCGAAGTAATATTCACTCATACTCAAAATTTAAAATTTTTCTTGTAAAAGTATATATAATAAATTCACAGACACATACTCACAATGGAATTTACAGTAAAAAAGTTGCATAATTGTGCTAGGATAAATAACAATCAAATTTATAAAATCAATAAAATTAATGAACCAATTTAAAACACAACTTTCCTTTATAAATAAAAATAATAAAAGAATTGTGTGTTGTGGAATTTTCCTTTTCGTGCCACGGATGTAAAATAATAAACACTTTATCTCAAACATCGAGTCCAAATTCTTCTAAACAGTTTTTCGAAATGGGAAATACAATTGCTTAAAGCAAACGCATTTTAAATGAAAAAAATGTACACTTAATACCTCTATTGACTTGCAAAACAACGGTTCTTTTAACGTAATTAAACGGAAAGCAAAAATAAATATTAACTCATAACCGCTAGTCTGTTTATTTTACAAAACATTTTCTTCCAACAGTGTAATCTTATAAACTAGCTCTTTTACGCAGCACAACGCTCAAGACTTTTTTTTTACATTCGGAACACTTTAGCGCCATTTTTTTTTTGCAGTATCTTTTGCTTTCTTTCTCTTATTTTTCAAATAATAAAAGCAATTTCAGTAGTTAGAACACATTTTGTGAACTTATTCCACTCAGAAGCAATTTCTATCAGTGGAAAGCCTTTTAACTAAGCTCACAGGAGTTTAGCTGTGCGTGTGCTGTTTCACCGCTGGGAAGTAGAACAGTTGTTGCCATTCAATTGGTAGTAATTTCTCATGGGTTACGAGCCTAAACAAAGCCGGAAATTTCTTCCAGCATCTATCAAACCAGAAAGGACCTTTGAGGATGAAGGGGCCTTGGAATCTTAAATCATTTTATCTTATTTTAAACACTGAAATTCTTTTCAGGTTTTTCGGTTCGTAGGAATTTATTACGTCGTTTTAATCAACGTCGGCACCAGATTAAAAAGAACGCGGATCAATCTTTGCCGTCGGGACTTAGTAAATAGAACTTTTTAGGGGAAAATTAGCGAAACTTTCTAAAAGAAGAAAAATGAAGTTAAGAAAACTATGTGTGTTCTTAACTAAACATAAATTTTAACCTCGCAAAAGAAAGATATCTTTTTGAAAGAATTAGAAAGGTATTTAATTATTTGAAAAGAGAGATAGTATTTAAGAATTGTAGTTAATA
>BMAV01027934.1:152175-172846 GCA_019973955.1 Trichonephila inaurata madagascariensis | reverse complement strand
TTTTTTCCCTTTTAGAAAACAGCAAACATATATTTTTAAAAATTACGTTGTAATAAAGATTATGTGCTTAGTTGCAAGCAATATATATATAAAAAAACTGGACTAATATTCTGGATCAAAATACATTTTTGCTAGTGTTTTTCATTGGGGCAATTTAGTAATGTTGTCGAGATGGCCTTTCAGATTCTGATAAAGAGGGGAATCTTGACATTAGATGAGAGACATTCGCGGAACCCAGCGGCATGGACCACAGTTTAACAACCACTGTTCTAAAGGATCCTTTTTAGGTTACAAAAATTAAATGCATTTAAAAATAATATGTAATTGTCTAATGAAAAATAGAGTAAAATATTAGACGGATGAAATTTCAATTTTCTAAATAACCAACAAAGCAAACTTTTGCATTTAGTTTCAAATATTTTTTATATTTTTTTTTTTAAAAAATCTATATATTAAATTGGAATTATATTTAAGACTCTTAGAAAGTTTATTTATGTGAATGCGCGAGGTTTCTTCAAATGTTTTAAAAATTCTTAAATTTATCCTTTTTTTTTTCAATGCTTCCTATCTCAGTAACCTTTGGGCCCATGTTTACACGAATGCATCCATGACTGAGCGTGGCACTGGAACTTGTGTAGAAATCTATTGTAACCATTTTGCATTCTATAAGGCAGAGGGAAGAGTTACTACCAATTTTAATGGTGAAAATGAGGTTATATGTATTGCTTTGAAACAATTAAGTACTCGAAAGAGTAATTTTTCAAGGGATCTTATTTTGTCTGATAGCATCTATGAAGTATGCATTTCCGAGCGAATTTATGAATATAGAAAAATTTTCAATACTCTCGCTGACTTAAGGTATCCGACTACGTTCGGAACCGTGATTTTGCAAAAGCGTATAAACGGATAATATTTATGATATTTATAGTGTTACTTAGATTAGAAAATGTATATAAAATTGTTTTAAGAATAGTATTAATATAAAAAATTACTTAAGTACAATATTTTGACAAAAAATGACCATAGAATGAACCATTTTCAAAACATTCTCCCTTTGGGAAAAATGCTTCTATTATAATAATATTTTGCCTGTCTATAGCTCAGACCTCTGTACAGAGGCTCAACTAGAAGTTTTGAAATATATAACTTAGAAGTGGGTTTATTCATGTTTTATGAGACAAAAGAGGGGAGAAATTTAAGAAAAAAAACGCCGATAATTATTTCAATGGGTTGTAACTGAAAATAATGTGAGTTTTTCAAAAATCATAGTTGAGCCTCTGTACAAAGATCTGAATTATAAACAGGCAAAATATTATTATAATACAATCATTTTTCACAAAAGGAAAACATTTTGAAAAAAGGTTATTCTAAGTTAATATTTTGCCGAAATATTGTATTTAAATAGTGTTTTTGTTAAAATGTCCTTAAAACAATTTTATATATATATATTCTAACCTAAGTGACACTAAATATCATGAAAATTATCCATTTATGCGCTATTTTAAAATCACGGTTCCGAACGTAGTCGGATACCTTAATTGCCTTGCAGTGGATTCCTGCTCATTGTGGCATCGAGGAAAATGAAACAGCCTTTTTCCTGGCAAAGGTAACGACTATTCTACAAACCTATTATAACCTTATGAATTTTAATTATTTAAAACTCCTGATTAAATTAGAATTTAAGAGAAGGTTTGCCTCGTACCTATCAAATGAAGCTAAGGGAAAGGTACAGAACTATCTCTCTAGTTCCAAGTCAGTTATTCCAGATTTTCTTCGTCCTATAACCGAGGGCTTACTTCGTCTTTTGACTGGGTACAATTGTTTGAATGCCCATCTTTTTAAATTTTAACTAGACACTTCAGTCTATAATCTTTGTAACTCTGGACAATCCGCGGATAAGGACCATATTAACGAATGCTCTACCCTAGTATCTTCTAATTCTATTGTTCTCAAGTATTGGGAAGTTAGATCGAAAATAATGGCTTAGTGGCCAAATGTCTGGTATTTGTGTAAATAAATTTAATGGCCCCTGTTATTTCAATCAAAAAAATTGTCACTTTTAAATCTTTCTGTATTTGTTAGAAGGGCAGATGTCCCGATCAAGTGGTCAGTCTGAATTGAGACCCCCAGTGTTTAAGTCCCCAAGCAAGCTCGGTACTCATTTATCGACCCACTGCAGTAGGGATGAAAGGCTGAGTCGACTTTACCTATCCTGGGAATAGATACCAGACGTGTGGTGGGGAAGCACGATACGCTACCACTCTACCAATGGGTCTTCACAATGAATTATAAGGAAGAATAAAATGTAACATAACAATAACATATTTGTTGAATAATATAATTAATTAATTTAGATAAATTATAATAACACAATTGATTACAATATTGACCGTCTTCATTTTATTTATCTCCAATTTTTACAAAACACTTTTCCACAACTACAGTGGAATACGTTAAATGCGAAAACGCTGAAGACGAAATATCTGTTAACACGAAATAATACAAAGGTCACAACAAACTTTTCTGGATTTTCTTGCGTTTTTTCTGTTAACACGAAACGAAAATCATATAAGATGAAAACGTTTCTCCTTTGGCAATGAACAAAATACGGAAAACACCAGTCGGATTGCACTATGTAGTACTCTATCATTGAAAGAATTCATTGCATTAAATGGTGATAATGCGTGTACAGCTTAGTTATGGCAGACAAAGACGTTTTGGTGTTTGTTCATACCTCAAACAGCATTGGTACAGATTACAACGACTAAAATGAAAGGAGTAATGCAGCTCCTATTCTCACATCATACGAAAAGAGGAACATCATGAAAAGTATGCGTAGTTATTTAGAGGCACATTCCAATGGTGAAATGAATACCAAAATGGAAGACATCGAACAATGTGTAGACAATTTGATGCTAAGAAAGACAATGACAAGAAAAATATCAAATTATTTTACAAAAAGACAATAAATGTTTTGTTTTCAAAAAACTTGAGATTTTTGTATTAAATTTCACCAAGTTCTTGAGTATGTTTTTGTTTCATCCATTTTCATTAAATGCATGCATATATACATATCTATGTACATCAGCGTTTCTCAAACTGTGGGGTGCGCCCCGCTAGGGAGGTGTGATAATTGTACGAGAGAGGTGAGAGCATACTGAAAAGTCGAAAACAAAAGATTATTTTTTAAAAAATTATTAATTTACTGAAAATAAACAAAATGCATTCTGACATAATAAAAAATAAAATACCCATTTACACTGATATAGTACACTCATAAGTGTATCAATATAATCCACAATGTATTTTATAATTAATTTAACAATACTAAGTTAAGAACAAATTTAATCATTACCAATGACCGCAGGGGCCTGTCATATATAAAATTATATACAAAAATTAACACTTTTCTTGATAATTTATACGGTTTATAATAAATTTCTTTACTGCCTATTAAAAGTTACACGATTCGCTCCCCAATGCAACCGTTTCCCACAAAAGCGCATATGTGATGCATGGGGGGGGGGGAAGAAATATAAATAAGCAAATCGTCTGAAGTAAGTAAATTCTTCGTTAACACTGTTAAGTTCCTTTTATTGCATTCCAAAGCTTTCGGAATAAATTTATGGATAGCTCTGCGCAAAGACGTATATATACGTCCGGGGAAATTAACGCTTTGCCTGAGTGAGACGTTTATACACGCCGGTGGCCCATAAGAGGATAAAATCGTATTGTAGCCTTAGCGTCAAATTATAGTATTATTGAATTCAATACATTGTTATTGTATGGAGGGGAGGGGGCGATGAAAATTTTGGTTGAATATTGGGTCATCAATATTGAAAGTTTGAGAAGCACTGATGTACATAAAATAAATTCTAATAATCTTAATTTTGTTGATATATGATTTTTCCTATCAATATCCTTTAACCCGGAAAAAAAAATGTCAGTACCCTCAGATTCGTGTTAAGCGATTTTCACTGTACTTGAATCCCCAACCATTCATATTTCTTAAAACTTACTCTAGTACAAATGAAATAAATCGAGGAGTAAAACGTTATGGAATTTCTCACAAAGCAGAATAAAACACGAACCATTTATTTATTCCACACGTAACCGAAAACAGCTTCCCCTCAGAACAACTCGCACAACACCAGGGATCCCCCAAAACACATTTCAACGGCACGAATTCTTCCTAAATATCAATCGCCACTATCCCTTTGGGTTCCTTCCAATTCCATACCATACCACTCACAACTCCGCTCCCAGGCAAAGAACAAAATAATAAAAAACGATAAATAAAAAGGAGAAAAGTGGAAGAAAAAGCAAGAAGATGGGGTCGCCCGAGCAAGGGGTGGGAACAGCAGCAGGTGCGATGAAAAGCCCCGGAGACAGTTACAAAGTGATGCTGGCAAGCGACCGTTAAAATCAAACGCCAGCCCTGAGGGGTAGCCATGCGAACACTTGTACTTCCCATCCATCATATCTTGACACGGAGGAAGCTTTGCATGATACGAGAGCAGGAACAAGATATAGCCTGAGAGATCGAGTTGCATATTTTGCAGATGACAGACTCTCGAAGGCGTCTTCAGTCGCTTATTCTTGACTAATGTGGGAGTGTATATGGGAAAAGGTTAAGTGGATAGACGTACTGGTTTGAGGTGGGTGGGGGGAGGGCTTAGAATTTTTTTTTGTCACTTTGGGGACATTTAGTTGTGGATTCCTTGTAAAATGTATATATACAGTCGAACCTCTATATAACGAAGTCGCTAAATCCCGGAAAAAAGTTCGCTATATGGAAAATTTGTTATATTGAGGTTCATCTTTTAATATACTTTATAAACCACATAAAACAAATTTCTAATTCATAAACATTATATATTAAAAAAAGTAATTATTCACACACCTTTTCTTAATAATTAATATGTGTTTATTTTGTATATCTTACCCATCAAAAAAGAAAGAAAGAAAGAAAAACTGCAAGGAAAACAAGAAAAAAGAATGTCGAAGAATTCACAGTATTTTCAATGTTAAGAAAATAATTTTATACTAAAATTAATGAATTTTAAGGATATTTTATATAATTTAAAGCGTACAAGTAATATTAAACATACATTATTTTACAATTAGTACACGGGGACACGGGGCAACTACACTGAGGGTGAAAAAGGATATCGAAGATGTTTCTAGTGAACTGAGCAATGGGGGTTAAAGGTTGCACATCTTGGATGAAACTTCCATAACTCTATTGCTCTAGGTGAGTTAGGATCTAATAAAACCACAGTTGAAGATTTATGACCACCATAAATGTATAAACACTTTAAAAAAATGTAGAACAAAAATTGAATGACAAAAGAAAAAGCTCGTTATATAGAAAATGCCCTTCGCTATAGGGAGGTTATTTTAAGAAGAAAATCGTGATATGTTCAAAGTTCCAGGAAAAAGTTCGCTATATAGAAAAATTCGCAATGTAGAGAGAGGTTCGACTGTATTTATATTTGTGTAAAAGTCGTATTGTTTCATACAGATACACACAATAATAAATACTTTCGTATATTTGGGGAATATTAAATTTGTAATCACTTCATTTAATATATAATTTTCAATTATACGAAATCAAGCATATCATGGTGATTAAAATATTTTTTTTCAGAATTTCAAAACCTATACCAATGCAGAAAGATATTCTTTCGCATGTAGATAAAGGTAAAAATAAAATGAAAAAATCATTTTTTATGTTATGTACTGCCCCAAAGGGGAAAAAGTTTATGCATTTGAGCTTTTTTATGATCAAAAATCGAAGTAACTTTTCATAAAGTACAAAAATGTATTTTAGTACTTTTTAACATTTATTGAAAGGACACCTGCTATAAAAAGTTTCAAAAAAATATTCGTCACACTTAACAGATTCTTTAGTATTATATTCTTTAAAAACGTATCGTCGAAATTACAGTATACTGTTAAAGCAGAGTGGCAGTGGTAGCCTAGTGGGCAAGGTATAGAATCGAGGCTGGCATGTACCAGTTCATGTCCAGTACCACTAATGACCCGCGATGCACGTTGTATCTGTCGAGAGCTCAAATGTCCTCCCATAGGTGTGGTAGTTAAGAGAGGGGGTGTCAGCACAGGTGTCGTCTTCGTCACTTGACCATGAGTCAAAATTACGAGGTCCATTACCAAAAGCCCTCGTGTGAACAGTGCGTTTTAATATTCACTCACTCACGATAAAGAAGATGGGAAAGTGCTTGGTGTTTCTGAAACATTCAATATTTGTGGCGCAATTTTCAATCATAATTCTCATCGCGCTTGCCCCTCCCCCTTATGAAATAACAATGTATTGAATGCAATAATAATGTACTTTGATCCTAAAGCTACACTAGGACCTTAATTATAAACCGTACAAATTATCAAGATAAGAATTTTATATACAAGTTTTGTATACAATTTTGTATATGATAAGCCCATGGGATTCAATAGTAATTTTTAAACTTGTTCTTAATTAACTATTGATAAATTGTGTCAAATACATTGTGCAGTACTGATACAATTATAAGTATATTATATCAGTGAAAATATGCATTTTATTTTTTATTATGTCAAAATGTGTTATGTTTTGCTGTCTCTGAGTAAATTAATATATATATATATATACATATATTTAATTTTCTCTTATTTTCGACATGTTCGCACTTCCACGTAGGGTTAACACGCCTAGGGAGGCGCGTCCCACAGTTTGAGAAACCCTGAATTAGACTGATTTGAAAGTGTGAGTGGAAACAAGGGTTGTTGAAATGTTGCAATGTATACATTGTACTATTCATTACTCAGTACTTACTTATTGATAATCATTGGTTTTGACTATTTATATTGCAGAAAAATACTTTTACTTTGAGTCTCAAATCACTAACCTAAATTAAGTCTTTTTCAATCTTTCTTTCCGAAAAGTCAGCCCGTTTGTGATAATATTAAGTTTTGAAATTATTATTTTTAGATACTTTTTTCCTAATCTCCATACCGTAGAACTGGGGTGTCCAACCCAAATGACCTTGCGGGCCACTTCGGAAAAACATCATAATCTCGTTGGCCGCACATAAAAATATGTACCTTTATATCAGATTTGGAAACAAAAAACATTTATTGGAGTGAAAATTTAAAAGAGAATAAATTATTATTATTGTTTTCATTATTTTTCATGCATACAGACATAGATAATATAATGTTTATATAATATAATAATGCAATGATCAAATAATGTTTAAAATATTAGTTGCCATTTTCATGAACATTACGGTGTTCCTATTGAATTGATCTTTCTTTACTCATTGTTGAAATTTAATAGTGCTGTCATTCGCAAACGATTAAGTACACATTGTCCTTTATCTTAACCATCCTGAATATTTTTTTTAAACTTTAAAAAACATCTCTGACTGCCTCTTGCTTTTTGGGCACTCCAAACAGAAAAGAAGAAGAGAAATAAAAGTCGCACACACAGAGAATCATGTACCATCCATAGTAAAGGATATGCATAATGCAATTCGGAATTTGTTAAAAAAGTAATTTATTATAGAAAAATCAAATGTAACCGTTTGATAAAATATAAATCTATTTTAATCTAAAGGACATTTCTATTACCAAAGGATTTGTTTTAAAACAAGAACAGGTAACAGGCAAATACATTGTAGATTTATATATATATATATATAAATTTCCCCTCAAATAAATTTCATAATGAAAAAACTTTAAAAATCTGATATTTAAAAATTTTTTTTAAAAATTCAATGGGTTGCAACTTACGTACTGGCGAGACGCGTGTTTTGCAAGATATATAAAATAAACATATATTAATTTTTAAAAAAATGTATGAATAATTACTTTTTTTTAATATATAGGGTTTATGAATTTAAAATTTGTTTTACGCGGTTTATAAAGTATATTAAAAGATGAACCTCTTTATAACGAATTTTCCATAAAACGCACTTTATTTCAGGATTTAGCGACGTCGTTATATAAGGTCCGACTCTATTTTTAATTACCAATCATTTTGTCGTAAAATGAAATAAAACAATTATATATAAAATTAGAAATATACTTCCAATTCTACTTTCAATGAGATGCTTATTCCCGAAGAGTTGGTTAAAGCATGTAAACAAATATTGCATCTGAAAAGAAGAAAAAAATAGATATAGTAATTTGAAAAATATCAATGAAAAAAAAATAAACCAATCTAATATGAAATTTCATAATAAAATATAATTGCATTTTATATATGCATTTTGTTTTAGGAAAATTGCAAGAAACCAATAAAAAATATTTATGCAAACAAATTAATTTTCTTTCCTCTTTTTTTTTAAGAAAAAAGCAAAATAAAAAAACATTTTTTATATTAAGGAAAAAAACATATGTAAAATAATCTATAAGTTTATTATGGAAAGTAATTCCTCCCTGATTTAAACCAGAATTTAATGATCTGTAAAAAGAATTACCGTAAAATCCGGCGTATAACGCGCACCTATACTTTCAAGTCAAAATGTTTAATTTTTAGGTATATTCGCCGTATATCGCGCGCCCTCTTTTTAACGAAGAGCTCTGAAATATTAGTATACATTGTTTTTATGTTTAGAAGTAAATTATTCGAGGTATTATCCCAGCATTTTTTGAAAACATAGTATACTTCTAAAACTACAACTGTTCTTGTTCATAAGGCAAGTCGTTTCTTTTAAATAAACAGTGTTTCGATACATCTAGAAGTAAATTTTTTCTTGTGCCCATCCTTTTTGTTATTTTTAAAGCTATCGTTTTTATACCCGGCGTTATATCATTTTTGCACCCTTAATTTTCAATTATTTTTTGTGTGTGTTCAAAGTGCGCGTTATACGCCGAATTTTACGGTAATAAATTTATGTTAGACATCATTACACTTTGATTCTTATTTACTTCAAAATGTATAGTTTTTTTTAAAAATTCAAATTTCAAATTCTGCAAAATGAAAATAGTTTTGTATGTTTACAAAGTAATAAAATTTCCAGCAAAGAAAATGCTGTTTTAAAAGGTATAGTAAGCGATAAATTGCAAATATAAAACAATACGAAAGTATGAAAAATGCAATTCGAAAAAAGATTCTTGAAAATTTTATCTATCTTGCTAAATAAAAAAGAAAAAAAACTCGCGTAAAAAGAAATTAAAATTTACATTTTAGTTAGTTTTAAACCAATATCTCTTATGCAAAAAAGCTAGTGTTAAAAGAGAATTTAATGTACGGTAAAATATCTTAATTGCTTAATTTAACTCTTACTGTCAAACATAAGATTAACCCTTTAATGGTTATGAACGAATTCAGCTCGCAATTGAATCGTGATTCATAATGCGCGCAAATGAGTTCCGTTCTGGAGCAAGATTTCAAACGTAATGGTTAGAAACGAGCATTACTCACGTAGTGAAATTTTTCCCCAATGCGCGCTGACGAGCTGAGCTCGTTCGCCATTATTATTCTGCATTGATTATGTTATAAACGAATTCTACTCACGAAATCTCGTTAATTTTACTGTCTACAGATGGGCAGTACTGGCTCCATGAATTTCTTTTCATAATGAAGGGGGAATTGGGCGGTGTAGATTGCATAGATCAGCAAATTGGATACTAGGACGTAACTCGATCTCGTCAAAGAAAATATTACAAGAAAATATTTATTGGACATAACAATTTTTAATGCTTTTCAGCTGTGGAAAAAAAAGGGAATAAAAAATGAAATTTGGAAGTCAGAATTGAACTAGCTGAAAGAATTGTGTGAAAAATATCATACTCACAGACATTTGAAATCAAAACCTGCTGAAACAGTTTCGAATACTTTAAGATTGTCAGCAAGCCATTTTCCTGACTATATTCTACCTACAGGAAAAAAAGAAAGAACCTACTAGACGCTGTGTGATACGTTGCAACAAAAATGATGCCAGTAGAAAAAGAATTCACCGTGAAACACGCACTTATTGCAAAGACTGTAATGTCCCATTATGTGCAATTCCATGTTTTAAAGTATATCCCAGACAAAAAAGATTTTTACGTAATTACTGTATTTAAATGCTTCATAAAGCTTTACATTAATTGTATTTATTTAGTCCTTTCGATTTAATATTTGCTTTTTTATTTATAATTAACTATTATTATTTATATAATTGATTATAATCATTTATAATTTACTATTTAATAATTATCCTTTATTAATTATTTTAAAGTACGTTAAAAACTGTTATTTATGTGCTAAAAATACTTTAAGACATTTTTAAAACGCGTGAGGCGAGCTATCTACGGCATTGCCAGTGAAGGGTGATGTTTTGGAAGAACGGTGTGGGGGGGGGGGGAACAGCTGCCACTTTCGACTACTGTTTACTCATAATATTGCGGGAATTAAGTAAACGAAAACTGCTCATTTCCCTAACCGTGAAAGGGTTAAAAACTGTAAAAGAAGAAAAATAACTTGTTTTGATTATATTAACATCTTCTTCCAGCATTAAATGCAGTCTTACTACTACAGTTTTAACTTACAATCATATCTTCCTCACAATTGCTAAAATTTATATCATCAATATTTCTTTACTAAACCTAGCAAAGAAATAAATAAATAAACCATTAAATGAAGAATATACACATGTTACAAAGATATTTTTCAGTATTAATTAATTTATCTCAGAAATTACAACAAAATGGAATTCCATTTAATGTATTCTTCTAACAAAGAATTCTAATTTGAATAAAATTTGCTCCGATAAATAGTGAATTCATTAACGAAGAATCATTTTAAAATGTTCCTCCAGAGTATAAACATTTGCATCGGAGAGTAACAGGTATTATCTTCACCTTTGTGTTAGGGACTTTCCAAATGAATAAATTTAAAGAGTTTAAAATATATTCTGTTACAGATATAATTAAAACTGTTACAATGTTTCGCATCTCTCAGTTACTGTGTTATCATACTCTCAGAACTAATATTATAGATAAATATTTTGTTCTTGTTGAAAATTTTAAATTTATTAAGATTTAAAATGTTTCCTGGATATATATATTTCCTATTTACTATGATAGATAAAATTAATCCTTTTATGCAAACAACATAATGTTAATTAATAGAATTACGATTAGAAATAGCTAATTACTTATAGGAAAATGTTTACGATGAATTGATTCAACGACTCAAATGGCTCCAAATTACATTGCTAAGAGATTTTCAATTCTTAAAGTACTATATTTTAATTTAATAATTCTTAGTTTAATCACTGTGCTACGTAAGACGAATATCTTTAAAAAAAACTCCTTATAGCTTGAAATGATATTAAAGGCTCTATTTAATGAGAAATTAAATCTCATTTTCAAAATTTTAGATTATTGTTGCAAAAGCTACCTAATGTCCGATCGAAGTCCATGGAATTCGTCGTGGCAAAGGGTTAGTTTTACACCTGTCGTTTATCGTAGCTTTCAGCACCAAACAGGCAACAGTACTAGTTGGCTCGGTTTCATCTCAATTTTGAAGGACCTTGGAGTCGTCAGGGGCCTCTCACTTCTCTTCTCCTTTCACCAACCTCACGTGAGGACATGCGGTTCGACGGCTATTTAGAATACGCCCCTGCCACACAGACACTATACATTCAAAAACATCCAGGCCTTCTCTGAAGCTTGAACCCAGAACCTATTGCACAGCAGTCAGCGTCACTTAACCACTATACTTGATGGGTGGTAAATTTTTCATTAAATGAATTAAATGTATTTAATTCCAAATTTCAAATTACTGATACAGATGTCATTGATTTGTATTTTTCTATAATAAAATATGTATTCAAAAACACCCCTTAAAGTACTCAAATAAATCTTAATTCTAGAGGTAGCTAGTTTTTTTTTTGTAATAATTATGTTACACGATATATCTACCGATTCTCTTATTTTATTTTCTGTGCTGTGGTCTATTAATAAATTTTGATGCATAGTAGCTGGACGCATCATCTCTGTTCCAATGTCCACTTTTTGAAGTTATTTTACCTATGTTTAATACAATACATCTATTATTTCACCAAACTCTTGAGAATACCATAAATCCCTATGTTCATTTACACTATGTACGTATTATTCAGGAAAGTTCTTATCTAAGAGGTCAACGGTGGTCCAATATTTAACTTTGTAACCAAAGATATACGAATTTGGATTTCACTAGACTATTGTGCCGAATAGGAGTGGGTCACCCTGCTCATAAATCAATAACAGAATAATAATTAAAATATAATTATTTTTTGAAAATTTAATTAATAATAATTTTTTTTTAAAAAAATGGATCGGTACTTTTTTGTATTAGTAATTAAATATATTCAAGAATTAAAACTATAATTATACTAAGAAACAGATAATTAATAAAAAAACGATTGAAACAATAATGCCTAGCAAGAATTTTCTACAAAACATAAAACTGCAATCTGTACATTGCACCAGAAACACATCATCTAAAGAAAATTAACTGGTTTAAGACGATAGTGATTATTCTCCAAAGCTAAACTCAGTCTTTCAGAAAGTCGTTAAACAATACCCTAAAAGAAAACAAATGATCGGACACGTGCTTAATATAAAGACAATTTGATTTCCATGTTACCCAAATTTCAATCCAATTGTATTCTTCGGGAGAGAGCACAAATGAAGATGTTCAGTGTGCGTACCATCTATATAATTCCTTGAATGCTCACGGGATTTGAATTTCTGTTACGGTTAATATCACCTAAAAGATCTACACAGACAAATTACCTTACTCCTTCCTTTGTTAATATAAGCCGCAACAATGAAACCCATGGGAACCATTTTGAACAAATATTTACACACACACACAATTTCATCAATAAACTTTTAATAGAATAGTCCAAGTTCTTTTTTTCTCCGATTAGAATTTGAAGTGTACGAATAACATTTCCTTATTCTGCCACTAAGATTACGCTGCAATCATGGACGATTTGTCAAATAGTATCAGTCTCGCCGTGTGTCTCGCTTTTGTTTTGCAAGAATAAGTAGTCAATACCCTGTACAATAACATACAAGACTGCTTGAGACCAAATATTTATGTCTTAACATTTACTGAGTCAATTCGTTTTTATACCTTTATTGCAATAAAAAGGTGTGTAATGTTGTGTGAACAATATTTTTTTCAAGAATATAATACATTACTTTTGACGTATATATATACATCAAGTATTATGAAAGCAAGAGTATATTTTTCAATATAATCTTATCCTTCAACCTCTGTAGCATAGTTCGGAAGGTCTTCGTACTATTCACAACATTATTCTATCAAAGGCAATGCAGTTTGCTAATCATTAAAGTTTAGAAACACTTAATTCGTTAGTCGGGCTTAGAGGAAAAGTTTATTAAGTGATGTGCCAACTTAGAATTCTTTCCTCTTATTTGCATATGATTCAATCTGGAAAAAGGGAATCTAGAACGTCCACCACAAATTTCACATTGCATAATTCTTAAGGCCATATCCCACACGCATGTCTGGAACAACCGTTTTGGAAAATGTTTCGAGCAGCTGTGTGAATGTGTTGTCGTAAACAAAACTATACGCTCTGATATCAGCCGCGCCCTATCTTCGCATTGAAAAATTACTCGCCGATTTTTCTGCATTGGAAAACGAACATTTACTGTTATTTCTCTTATTCCGTTTCTCTCTTTATTCCGCGTTTCTTAACGATTGAAACAGAAATACAGCACCATTCTATTTGAAATATAATACACCATTCAAATATTATTCGCCATTTCTGATGCTTTTGAGAAAGCCAAACATGTCATCTTGTTTATAACATAGGGAGACAAAGAATCCCATTGGCTGGAATTTTGAGCAATTCCGTCAGTTCACTAGGAAAAAGTTTTTTGAAGTCATTGCTGTGGCAACTGGGTAGAAGTTGCCTCAAATGCGTGCTTTAAAGGAAAATTGCTCTAAATACGTATATGCGTGATAAGACCTTTAAATGAAGCTAGAAAAATGAAATAAATAAATTTTAAATTTGTACTACATATTCTAAGCTAATTTTGACTATTAAAGTAACATTGAAAAACATATTTTAAATTAACCAAAAAATAAAAGTTTAGTAGTTTTTTGTGAGTGTGAAAATAATTATGTAATTATTTTAAATATCATTCTTAATCCAATATTCCATGTCTTATGTTTCACAAATTCAAAACTCATATCCTTACACGAGTTATTAATCGTTTCTCATATGTATAACGGCAAAAGGAAAAATATATTCCGTATCGCGTACCACATTTCTTTAAATATATCCATGAATTTCTATTTCCAAAAGAATTTTCATTTAAATTTGAACATATCTCAAATTGACGTCAAATGTATATTTTTAACTTTAATCGTAGAAAAACAAATAACACTTCAATTTCGAATTTCGCATTTACGAATTCTATTTTTATTTATTTGTAACTGTATCCGACTGATCAATATATCCATTTTCTCCTTAATTAACTCGTAATAGTATAGGAAATCTACTATTCATTTCGTTTTTCTTTTGGAAAGTCACAAGAGATAGCAAAGCTAGAACAATGAAAGTTGATTTTCACTTTTAAAAGAAAATTTTGTTTGTCACATTAATTAATTTTGTGCCGCAGTTTAACCCTTCAACTTTGTATTTTTACTCCTCTGAGGTCACCGTTTCTATTCTCTTCAACGATCTTTGAAATGATTGTTGAACCTGCGGTTTCTCCTTTTTTTAGAAACCACGGGAAATTGGGTTTTAGTTACCCAATAAATTGAGCATCTGATCACTTTCCAAATACTTGTTTTCACAAATAATGAATTTTATTTTCAAAATTATATGGATTTGATTCATCTGATGTCATAACCACATGATATTATGCTCAACAAATACCCACGTGTTTCATTCGACTGAGTATTTTGGCGGCATTTTCGGAATTGCATTTACAATCATATAACAAAATTAAATCCTTTCTTTATTTTAACTTTAAAAAAATACAGTTTTTATTTGTATGCATTACTGATAGCTTTATAAGTATTTTTTTTTAGATTTCACATTAATATTTCTTTATTTATTTATTTTTCTTTTGCAAAATTGCAATTGTAAATTCTCGGAACACCTATCGCTAAATTATGTTGCTTCGCGATCTTTTTCGGTCACCAAAAAAATTGACATCGGCAAGCTCCCCCATCCCTTATTCTACACTTTAACACTTAATTTTTAAATATAAAGAATTTATTTCAATTGAACGATCCATAATTTTTGAAACACAATGTGGCTGGCAAACTAATTACTAAACCTGAAAGTATACAAAATCTCAAGGTCAAAGAGCAGGAGTATAAACTTAGCTTAAACATAATACTGTAAACTAAAACTATGAATATATTTAATAAATATACGAAAAGTAAAAGACCAGAAACTATATTAAAAATATTTAGAGTACTAAAAAATTTATAAAATATATAATTTGAATGTAAGTTAAAAATCGACGGTTAGCACACAACCACAAGTGTAATACGATTAGCTGTTATTGTTTATTTGATAATCACGTGGTAATCACTAAACGCTTGCAAAGCCATCTGGTTATGAATCAACCCCATTATGGCATCAATAAATTTATTTTACAATTTTTACTGCATTAAAATAAAACTAATGCAAAATTCAGCAATTTTTTTATTCATTGAAGTATTTAGCAATTTATACATAATCCGAAATTCTAAAAAAAAAGTTGAAATATATATTCAAATTAAACTGTTGATCTTTGAAAGGAAAATCTTGAGAAATATCTTTGGACCAGTAAAACATAATGAAGAGTAGAGAATGTTACACAATTATGAAATTTATCGAAAAATATTGTGAAACGAACATTATAAAAATAGCCAAAACATCCCGCAAGAGATAGTTGGGTTACATATTTAGATACGACTCATTTCCAAATAAAAAGAAAACTTTTTCAAAATCGGTGGAAAGCGAAGGCAAAGAAGACCACCAACTAGGTGGCGAGATAACGTTGAAAATGTCGGGAAATTGGTGTTTACCGATAGAGGGCTACTGCGCCACATAAGGCCAAATGGAAAGAACTTCGTGAGGCAGTCTTGGGCAATTACACAAGCTTTAGTGCTAAAAAGAATCAAATTATTAAACAAAAATATGCTTTAATTTGGGGATCTAATCATTAAAATTGGGTTATTAGGCACTGTAAAGGAAGGCAAGGGATATTGGCTAACATAAGACAAAATGGGCATTACCATTTTTACCATTGTGTACTCTTACATATTTGAACATATAAAATATTATAAATTAAAAAAAAACGCATTAAGTACAAGGAGATTATTATTAAAGCACTACTTTTAAAACATTGCAGAATAGCCACTGGTCAGAAAGACTATAAATTTGAACTGAATATACTTGAAGAAGATGGGAACAGTATGGGATAAACCAAAAAGTTCCAAAGCTTATTAATAGATGGCACTGTAAATGGCATAAGGAAAGAGGATTCTACTACAAGTGATATTTTGAATACAGTTAAAAGTCTTAGGCATGAGTTGTACATTTAACCAATTGAATGCAATTCTTTATTGAGAGAGTGATTCATGACACAGGCTGCTCAAATGCAATATGAAGAGAATGCCAAGTACTAGGGATGGTGATCTGAGTTTGATTAATCAAAATCGATTTTTTAAATCGATATGTAACTCTGAATCAATTCAGTGAATCGATATTTAATCCTAGAAAATCAACACTCTATTTTTTTGTTTTGGTAAAAATCATAAAATTGATAAAAACGATGGTTTAAGGTATATTTGGTATAAACGAAGAATTTAAACGCTATTTATCGCAGGCAGTTTTGCACCTGAAATATGATCCTGTACTTTAATGACAAGAACAAAAAAACTCTATTTATCATCATGTTCACTCAATAGCCATGATGTATATGAGTATAGTGGGATCATCTGTTCCTTGTGAGCGCCTTTTTTTTATTGCCGGCAACATCGCAAGTGATGAGCGGAACCGCTTGGATCCCAGTAGACTTGACAGACTGTTGTTTTTAAAAAGCTTAGATACTAAGCATTGGGAACTATAAACTATATTGTCTATTTTCTAAACTTTTAAATGTAACAAATACATTTAGAAAATAACTGTCTTCTTTTTTACCTGATACTTTGACATAGTAATAAAAATAATTGCAATTATCGAATTCCATTGAACTAAAAAATCCCCTGATTTTACTGATAAGAGATCGTTTATTATGGTATCTTTTTCTTGTTTTTCATAAAAATGGATTTATATTTACATTGTAAATGCAGACTTGAAAAAAAAATTGATTTTTTAGGAATCGATCTTTTAAACCTCGATTTTTGTTGTCAATCGATTCATCAGGTTACGATAGGGAAAGAATCGCCATCCCAAACAAGTACGTGTTTTCAGAACAGAAGCAGTGTGCCACATGCATGCGTGTCTTTAAATTTGCATATTATTCTGCTTCTTATTTGGAAGCTTTCTATTGATACATTGTGGAATTTTTTTCTTATACCATACTATTTCCCTCTTCTTCAGGTGCATTCAGTTTAAATTTGAAATAATTCTGACCAGTAATTCTTATTTTTGTAGCATTTTAAAGGGGTTCAACCATGTGATTGGTTCAAAAAATCAAATATATATTTTTTTTTTTCATAAGTTGCTTCCTTAACCTCTAGAATACGGTGGTAAAATGATTTTTTTTAAAATTAGAAGTCGTTATAAAAAAAGCATGTGTTAGAAGAGCATCTGTTCGTAGTGCTATGTTAGGACTTTCATTGTTTTAATGGGGTTTGAAACTTTAAATCGCGTTTTTTACAAAACTGCGTTTTACAAACTTTCCTCCATCATATCTAAAGAACGGTTTGGCCGAATGACTCCAAATTTAAAGGGTAGACTCAGAACAAATGTATGCACTAAATGAACTAAGATCATTCCAAAATTCAAAACATATTTCTATTTTTTATATTAAAAATAACAAAAACACCCCATGAAATTCGAAACTTTTTCTTCAGAGGTCTACCAAAAATCCACTTTTTAATAATTTCACTAGAGTATACTTCATTCGGTGCATTCAAGCTTATAGATTAAAACACCGTTAATTTGCTTTATTTTAGATAAGCCAATCAGCCGGAATCGTGGTGGAAGTGAGCGTCCATTTTTTTCTAGGAGGGTGGGTTCAGAGCGCTAAAACTCCCGTTCTATTGGATATTTGTTACTGAGAATTTATATACGTACTCTTAAGATACATGTAAATAAATGATAAAAAACGTAAAGTTCTATCATTTTACTGGTCATCAAAAACAATTTCCTACAAATTCTTAAAAATAAATAGTGCATACTATAAATTTTACTCTTGAAATTTCATATTTGTCTCGTAGAAAGATCATTTTTCTACACATTAAATATTAATATTCTTTGAAATTTTGGAATAGATGATTTATTTGAAAGAAAATATTGCAATTTACCTACCATTCACAAATCTCAAATTGCTGTCATTTAGCAAATTAGATCAAGCTAAAACTATCATCTCTTCCATTTCGTTATGTCTGACGCAAAAGCGTGAAAGCTATTTCTCATCTATTATTTTTCTCTTCTAGAAGGTAACAATCTTGAATGGAAGTTATTTAGTTTTATGACAGTCGCAAATAAAAGGGCTGTTAACTTTAAAAGCATCTTGAATTGATGTTTCGTTAAAGAACGAAAAAATGGCTTGTCAAGAAGAAAGTATTACTTTTAAGGCTTACGCTTTTAAGGCATCATTTAGAGTTTTATTATATCTGAGGGCTTTGAAATGGTGCTAAGATTTAAACGAAATATATTACCAGTTATATAGTTACTGCAATTGTGTATGTGTGTGTGTGCGTTCTAAATGTAATAGAAACTGCTTTTTTTATTCAGAGTATATTATTATTATTATTATGTTTAATATATTATTATATATATTTAGCTTTTTAATACAATAATGATTTAATTAATGTCAGATGTTGCACATCAGAGTTGGACATTTCTGAAATAAGCTTGCTGTTCCCTATAGACTAAAAAGTATTTACACGATTTAAAAAAGAACATTCAAAACTTTGTAAATATTATAAACTTCAAAAAACTAAAGAAATTTACTTAATTAATAAGAAAGATAAATTTTAAAAATGGAATATGTTGTGGGACGGTCTTCAAACTTGAGTAAAAAGGTTTTTATTTCCCTTTCATCTCACGCCCGTCAAAATAACCGGGGGGGGGGGCTTTTATTTGTCGCCCACTGATATGTTCGGACTTGAGTGTTTAAAAGAAAGGCACCATAAAGATTTTACCCCGAAATATTTTTTCCCATTTTAACTATTTGACTGTAGTACAAGACAATTAATAATGCAACTGAAAATAACTGATTTATTTTCATTTATTTATTATCAACTATTTTAGTATAAATTATACCTATTTTTAAAGTATCAGAAAACGTTTGGGTAACTTTTTTAAAATATAGCATACTAAAACATTATAAATGTTTTTAGGGATAAATACCAATAAATAGTAATATTTAACTAACAATATTTATTTAAAATAAATAGCTGAATTTTACAAGAATCTCAATTTTAAGTGAAATTTTAGCAAATACTTTTGAAAAACGTCAAAGCAATTAGAGAAAAAAGTAATACACTTATATCAGTAAAAGTATTATTAAAACAAATTAGATGCATTTATCTAGACAATGTACTACAGTTTTAATGTATTATTAAAATTTAAAATTTTTAAAGTTGATCGAGTAAATATTATAAGAAATGTGACACTTTTTATAAGACCATTATTTGAATAACAAGCCATAACTCAAAATATATATATACAATAAGAAATATTTTAGTTCATTCTCCAGATAATAATATAAATATCAAGCTCGAAAAGGTTCATAAAAATAGGTTTGTAATATTTTGAGCTTTCAGACTCGCAATGACAGGTTTTGAACAATTTAAATATCCACTTCTGGTAGATAAAAGACTTACTTCTGGTTTTTCTAGTTTTATAAAATTGTTTTTAACTTAGCCTCTAGGTAACCTAGATACAAAACAAAGTATGTTTTGTAAAGGCAGAAGATAGTTGTATTCAATAAAGTAAAAAACAAAAAATATGTGTTTTGATCGAATTTGGTCATTTCAACACGTGTTCGGATAACTTAAATTATCTTCAGTAAGAAATAAACTACTTACAGATCGTTAGACTTTTTTGACTTTAAGAACATAAAAATCAAAAAATAGACTTTCTTGAATACTAATTGATCGTTAAGGCATTCATAAAAATTATAAAATGTTATCTCGGTATTTTCTCGAGAAAATTAAACTCCTTTTTATACATTAGATAGCCGTTACCTGCCCTCTTCACCAGGTATTTCAGGTGGTTGATAGGCTACATGTTGTCTTTAAGTTATTGATATATAATTAGTGAAAATAAGCTTTCAATTATATTAAAAAAGCACTATTATAGTTTTTAATCTGTTCATTTAAACGGAAGCATTTTTATCTTTTACGTCTACGCGCAACACCTATCCCCTCTCTACTCAACAAAAGGAACATGCTTAACGAATTTCCAATCGATCGGTCTAATAGGTCAAATGCGGGATCTTTTTGTCTATAACGTCCCTATAATCTCTTTTGGGAGTC
>BMAV01027934.1:5315-152165 GCA_019973955.1 Trichonephila inaurata madagascariensis | reverse complement strand
TCTTTTGGGAGTCCAATTTCACAAAACCCGTCTTAGCGGATCTCTACTCAACAAAAGGAACATTCTTAACGAATTTCAAGTCTGTCGGTCTAATAGGTCAAAAGCGAGATCTTTTTGTCTGTAACGTCCCGATAATCTCTTTTGGGAGTCCAGTTTCACAAAACCCGTCAATGCGGATCTCTACTTAACTAAAGAAACATGCTTACCAAATTTTAAGTCAAATATTTCCGGAAATCTGATAATTCAACGAGGGAATGAATGAGTGAGCCAATTTTCTCCTATATATATATGTTGTAATTCACTTTAATTTTCCCTCAAAGAATTTTAACTCATAATGGTCTTGTGATCTTCTAGATTTCACGTGATAATTAATTTTTAGTTTACCTGCCTAACGAGAAATAACCACAACTTCATCTTCTCAAAAACTAAAACGTTAGCGATTTTAAAATAGGAGGATTCAATCTTGCATCACTTTATTATTGAGACCAATCAGAAAAGCCTTTAACAGAAATCATAGGATTCTAACAGCTCCGGTTATCCAAAACTATAAAGAGTTGAGATCTCAGGAGCATGCTTAGAACACTTTTGTGACAGTCATAGATGCTTGCGATCTTGTCCACTTCTGTTTGTATTTTTTCTTATGCATCCTCTTTACTTGATAGTGTAAAATAAAATAGGGATTTAAAAATACCAATGCTCCTCATTCCTCAACGATTACAATAAATTAATTAATTCCATTTCAGAATGTTATATTACACAGGTTAATATATTTCTTATTCAAGTCAAATTATTTCATATATATGTAGATTAAATGATAATTTTCAATGGAAAGAAATTGCATATAATAAAATATTTCCTCTTTTTTTTTTTAAATTCAAGTGATAAAAAAGTTCTTCAGAATTATTTTTTGAATACCTACAGCCCTAATTAATGCTTATCAATAATATATTGTAAAATCATAGTAGTATGTCCTTTACCAAAGATATAATCCCAATTGCTTCAATAAATAAATTTAAATTTAACAAAATTTAAATATCTTACGATCAATTTGTGGGCTATCGATTTTTTTCAGGTTGTGTTCTCAACCATCAATATATCTTCCTTTTCTCATCCCATCACTTCTTTTTTGCTCGAACCATTGCAGTTTATCGCATTACTTCTGATAGGAGTTGTTGCCATCCCTAAAAGAAAAAAAAAATGTTTTATAAATCATTCGTGACATGTTTTCGGGAAAGAATTATTTACAGCTTCGTAAGCAAGAAAAATGTGATCTATCAAAAGAAAACTCCATAAAAAAAAATCTTAAGCAAATTGTCCATTAAGAACTCTTTATACAAAGCATGCCGGTTTTTGAGGTGTGTTTTTCTGATAAAGTCTGAGTTAAAAAGTAATAAATTTTCTACTTAACACAAAATGGGCGAATAGATTATTAAATGTTGCATTTTGTCATCGATTTGGAATATTTGGTAATGAATTTTAAGATGTAATTAAATTTAACTATATGCGTTAGTTTTTTTAGAATGGTGTTGATTATTATCAAATTATCTATGGGGAGAATATAATCGGAAGTTTTGCTCTTAACTTGAAATATTTTCTTATTTAAAATTCCCCTTTTTATGTATTTTATATAATATTCTGGAGCAATTTTAATTTTTCTCTCAAAATGTGTTGCATGTTATTAAAGTATAATAGTTTGTTGCGCGTAATAATGAATATTTTTACAATAGATAATATTTGTGGAGGAACTGTGTTTTTTATTATGTCATTGCTTTGTATATATATATCCGACCCATTTATTATTTTCATAAGAGATTTCAGACATTCGTATATTATGTAATAATAACGTTGTTTTTGTGTTTGCTTTGTAAAAAGAAAAAGGAAATATTCTTGTTAACCAAGAAAAAAGAACGCATTCAATTTTAATTATTATTTCAAGTCTTCTTAGGACCGTTTTACCTGGAAAATGAATATTTTTTTTTTATTATAGCATGGCAGGGTGGCAAACAAATTCATTACACCTCATGAAAATGCTCAAAGTGTAAATACATATATTTTTAACAATTTGGAGTAATTAATATTTAACTTAATCTAAATATAGTGAAAATAATTTGTATCTGTGTGTTTTTACTATATTAATATTACTTTCAGTTGTATTTATTTTATGTTAAAAATTTTAATATTCGCAAGCAACGCCATCCCTTACGTTAAAATGTCGATTCAATGGAAAATTTTATAGCAATATTGTTTTTAATTTTTAATTGCGAATCCTGAGAGAAACATATTTTGACCATCATCCTCCATATTGTGCATTCCTTCTTTGAACATGCAGCATCAATAAGAGACATGACATCTTGGAGAGACATGCCATCTTCGCCATATATTATTTGATCCTGTATGACGGGCACACAAGTCCCATGTGTCCATTCATACCGGACAACAAATGCGTACTTCCATTGGCGAACACATTGCCAGCACAATTCATTTTAAAATTATGTTTTGTGCTTAAATTATCTCGGGCACGCCTTCCTACTGCTACTCTTTCTTCTTCGGCGCATGGCGCATCCTTTATTCTTCTGACGCTGTTTCCCTCGTTTAACCAGCGTCGAATGTAGTTTCTAAAGGGGATTTCTTGTTTCACTGGGTCAGAGGTACTCAACCTTTTTATCTTCTGGGCCACAAACATATGTCAGCTATTTCACGCGGGTCGCATACATATGACAGCTATTTCACGCGGGCCGCATACATATATCCACTATTTCACGTGGGCCGCATGCATATGTTAGTTATTTCACGCGGGCCTCAACATGAGGATTAATGGGGAGGGGGGGGGGGATATGCTTTAAAACCAAGATAACATTGGAAATTTAAAATGTGGAAAATTGATCAAAATAATATAACTCCTGTTTTACTTTTTTTTATAATATTTATTTTTGTCAAACACTAAATTAGAAGCATTTAAGAAACACTCCTTCACTATTTCTGCATCAGTGAACGGTTTCGTATCTCATTACCAACAATATAACAATCTTTATAGGATGTCTTTGTTACCTCTGTGACTTTACCACTGACAAAACACTTTGTTGCTGTTGCAAAGATTATTCAAGAAAGCCTATTTATCACCCTTTGAAGGAGATATTCAAAGAGAAATGTCATTGAATGATCCCTGTTTAATGATATTTTTTAAATACAGCACTTTCGTGACAAATCAAACAATTGCTGATCCATGTTTGTTTTTCACTACAAAATAGTCAACCTCCCAATCGTCTTGAAACGATATATTTTCTTCGAATATTTTTCGCTTGCAAGATATGAAAGATAGTTAAAAATTATTAGTTCCACCCATAAAATTATCCTACTCGACTGTTGTCTGTTATCACCGAACGTAACCGTTCCAAATAGAAAAAGAATATCAATTCGAACACGTACGACACTGACAGCAAAAAGCAGTGATATATTTGATTTCTTAACAAAGGATTTCCCACCAAATTTTAAATACAATGTTCTTAAATAAGTAAATTTCTCATAGCAATGGACCATAGCCGGGCCACTTAAAAAGGCTTGGTGGGCCGCAGGTTGAGTATTGCTGCTCTATGTGCACTATTCTATCTTTCAATAACAACAATAGAAAAATGACTATACTTACTTTCGAAACACGTCCCTCGTACATTTTTCCAATTCATCAAAATTTCAAATTTCATGATGTCTGTACCATTGCGTATGGTAATATTTTTTTGACATTTCTGTCAATAACGAGAGATTTATACTTTGTTACATGGCCATAAAACTCTGATTTGTAAAGAATGGATTTTTCTGTTAATTTTTCCGACAGATGCTTACATTTACTCTAACTTGCTCTACTGTGGGCATATATTTTCAGAGAATAAAAAAAAAATTGTGTCATTTCTCGTTGATCCCTACTTAATAATGTCCTGTTCTGTCTACAGTTTCTATTTTTAAAAGGAACAAATAGTTATACTCTCTTGAAACTTAGACATACACAATACTCTTTTTTGATACTAAAACTATATATATTTCTGACTCTAAAACCCTTCTCAGACACAAACATCAATAATAATGCATTTCTACATATTCCTAGGTTTGAACATTTAAAAATATTACGCAATTGGTGTCTTATCTCTAACTATAACAGTTACAGTAAAGAGTTGACTTTCAACCAAATTAATGCACATCAAATGATGAAATCATCGCTGTAAAAATTTGCATCAGAGGCTTCATTTTTATTTTATTTTCATCAGGTTCCATTGTTTTTCTACTTTCTGTGTTAAATTAAGTTACACTGAATGTAAAGTGTTGTCAATGTTTAGCTTGCTATAAGTATGAATACGAATAATAAAAGTTATTAATATTACGGGTACTTACGGACATTACCATCGAACCATTTTTATCAAATCGAAAAACCACGCCAAATAAAGAGATAAGTAGCCAATAGTGGAAAATGTGTCCAAGTCATGTAAAAACACAGTAATAAAAACGACGACAGCATTTGACATTTTTTGAATAGACGACGTCTTTGATTTGGCGAAATCATTCTACGGAATAGTACGTAAGTACCAAAATTACTAGTAGTGAGTAATTACTCATTACACGATTGCATTATTAGGAGATTCAACATTTTCTTTAACATATGCACTTCCTTAATATTTTTTTCAAATTAGTAAATTTTAGGGGTATCATTAATATCTTTCATACTTTTAACGATTCATTTTACTTATTCGAGCTTTGACGTTAATAGTTCTTTGATTACTTTTAAGGGTAGAAGAGGTATTCAGAAAAAGTATCAACAATGTTGCAAACATTCTGCTGTTAAAAGTAATATATATTTATTACAATATAAACTTATTTTTGTTTTGTATGGCAAATTAAACTTGTATAAAACTCTAAACAATACATTATTTCTTTTATCTCAAACAAGGAACGTAATATCATCCAATACTCAAGTGACAGTCACGTTTTTATCATTACAACAGCATGCATCTTATCTAAAAACCCATTGGTCCATCAGTCGTAGCTGATTCTGATTGGATGCTCGATCTGGCGATAACCACGAATGGTTCCAAGTCTTTTCCTTCTTTCAACGTGCTTACGTACATTTTTTTTCTTTCCTCATCCTTTCGATTTGTTCGGAAATCCGTCTCCGTGGAAAAGGGTCACGTACATTCGATTTCTTTCTTCAGAACACAAGTCATAGATGATCATAATCAAGTTTATCTTTGATCAACAATGAGAAGTGTTTGATATCTTTTTTTTTTCTTTCTTTTTTTTATTTGTTTACACAGAAGAGGGTTTTCTGCGGATATTGCTGTATGATGTTGGGGTTATAAATTTCATCGAGTAAGTGTCATCAAATTACGCTTTTTTCGAAAAGAACTCTAATTCCCATTAAATTTATATTTACAGAAGACGCACTTTATGGAAAAGATGTTGATACTTAATTTTTATCCAGAAATGCCGCATTTTCTACGGCGACTTGTTTCTATCTAAAAAACATGATTCTTAGCAACAGTACTAGCCTGAGTTTTCCGTGAAAGTGAACTTTCTCTTAGTACTGTCATGTAAATTTTATTCCATTCCTCTTGAACCGTTTTCCAAAATCCGTTCAGTGTTCTTGGAGGCCGTTTTCTTAAGAATCGTTTTAATAATCCAAAAGCACACAAGTCCATTGGAGAGGCGTCAAGTGATTTTACAGATGTTTCCTCAAATGGGATATGTAGGAAAATTCGAACCGGGAAAACGCGCGAGTACTTTATAGATCTCGCCAAAACGATCGTCTTCGCGTGATGTCTAGTGCTGGTTTGTATAGATACCGCTACACTACTCTCCCACCAGTGAGTCGGTGGATAGACGATCGTTTTTTCTGTTTGCTTGTTATGCAGGGAGAGAGTGTTTTATTTATTAATTTTTTTTCTTGTCTTTATTATCATTATTTTTCATACATTTTTTTATTTTATTTATCTTGCGGTAGAGGGAGCCACGACAGTTCAGAAAGTTGCGCTTTCTTACTTTAGTCAAAGTCACCAATATAGGAAGATTCGAACCGGTCACCTTCCGTTCCAAACGCGAGTACTTTATCGATAACGTCAAAACGATCGGCTACATGATACACGTTATTCTTGTTCGTAATTCTTTCTTTGCTAAAAAAAGTGGCAGGCGTGTGACTAGAGGCTTTGTCCATAAGAAGCTCAACAATATCAACGTCCTTTCCCATACAAGGCCGGAATTTCTTCAAAAATTAGTTTTAAAATATTCTGCTGATAAAAAAGAATGCATTAATTTGGGCTTTATAGTAGGGACTTCTTTAATATTTAAGTCGTAGTTATACTAAAATCCTGGAACTTTCATGAATCCCTTTGGGAACTTTCCTGTACACTGACAGAGCCATTTCGTATGGTCATTACCGTCAGTTGAACAATAGAAAGTCTCTTTTATTACAGTCACTTAAATATACCTCTGTCTGATCGAGTGTTGCTACAAATTCCCATTTTTCAACAGTTAGTGTTTTTTACATAAATTCTACAATTTGTTTTTCTTTCAACAATATGTTTCGGCAGTAGAATATGAACTTTAGATCCAAACAACTTTTATAATTTTTTAAATCTTTATGAATGATTTTACGCACTGGACCGGGGCAGACATTCCTCTTTTCAATGCAATGAATCTTTGAGTCAGCAAATTTTCGTTTAGTATCAGAGGCTTTTTTTCTTGCTAGTTGCCAGCGTTCTAACAGTCTTAGAATGAAGTTTCCTGATCCTTTATTTTTTTTTTTAGTTTTCATTTTTACTTTCAAGTAGACGGTTCTTTTTTTTTTTCCTTAAAAAAATTTATATATTACAATTTATTATTTTTAAATGCGATAACTGAAATTCTTATACCGCTTTATAATTTGTTCATACGAATATTTCTCCTAGAAAAGCGCAGTTAGGTAACCTACACGTCATCTATCAATTTTAGGAGATATTTTCAAAATAAATCTTTTATTTATACATTCCAATAAAAAGAAAACATTACTAGGCAATTATTCTGAAGTTGCCAAAGTTTTAAATACAAACGAGAAAGTTACAAAATCATTCAATAAAATGCAAACAATTTTCTGTATTTCATTGCCTTTATGTACGATACAAATATTGTAAGGCACCCGTTCGGAAGTGCCCTAATTCTACATTATCCTTGCGACCTAGATCTGTTGGAAGTAACGAAGAAGCAGCCATATCGTTTATCTTAATATCACTTTGTTCAGATCTTTAATAGTATACAATAATAGTACTAATATTCAATTCAAGTGAATCTGAAGTGAAAAGACACACTATTCGTATTACCAAATAATCGCGTAACCGACCACTATATCTAACTCTCCCGACTATTTCTAATTTCAGTAACTATACACAGTTCTTAATAATCAATTTAACAGTCTTACCGCTATACCTTGGGTAAACAGCAATGCGCTTGATTCTAATTGACGTGGCTTTTATTCTTGTGGAATGGTATCCACCAAAAAACTTGATCGCACAGGTACAGATAGATTAAATCTTGAACTCGGGGTTTCCTCTCACTTTAACTTGGGAGTTTGAACACATAGACCTCGTATATTCACTTCTCATATCCACCTCGCGTATACTAAACTTCTATTTATAAGATTCCTAATTTGCATTCTCACGTTTTTCTTCTCGAATTGGTTGGAAAGAATTGCCATTCTGGTCCCAAAGAAACCCAATAGGATATTAGTTGAAATCGCGATGAGCCTGTCACAATATATTATATAATGAGCATTATATTTAAAATCAATACAGTTTATTTCTGACAATACATGTTTACGTGTTTCCCACTGAATTTAAAACTGATATTAGTAATCTTTGTTAAGTCCATATATATATATATATATATATATATATATATATATATATATATATATATATGTTGTACTAGCTGGTATACCCAATCTACACACGGATGAATTGAAAATTCAAACAATACAGATTGAAAGATAAGGAAGATTTTAATGAGTTAATTTTACGTTAATTGTAAAGTTTTAAAAAAAAACACAGCTTTTTATGCATATCTCAGCTGAACTAAAAAAAACCATATTTATTAAACTTTTAGTCTGTAGATCTAATAGCTTATAAAAAGGATTTTTTTTAAAAAAAATTCTTAACGCCCCCGTAACTCTGTTGTACGTCGATTTTTGAAAACACCTTCCTTCTGCGCAACAAAAGTAACACATCGTTAAAAGTTTGTGTAATGAATGCTTAAAATAGTGTAAATAATTTATATCTGGATGTGTAATACATTAACATTACTTTCTGTTGTAATTGTTTTATGTTAAATTTGTAATATTCGCAAGCAACGCCTTTCCTTATATTTTAATGGCGATTCAACAGAAACATAGCGAAATATTTGTGATAAGGCCAAGTTGACATCATTTTTGGCGACCCTGTTGGCAACTTGACGATTGATTGAACGGTACAAAAGTTGATATGCTGTAGCGCCACCTAGTGGGAAGCTGCAACAAAGAGGATAGTACAAAAACCTTCTCCACAAAAAAATACATATACATGCCGACTTTCATAGTGATTGGTTGAACGGTGTTGGAGTGATGCGATTTCACATATCGAAATATCCATTTATATATATATATATATATATATATATATAAAGATTCAATTTTGATAATTGGTAAAGAAGATGTATTCAATTACGTATTCCCTTTGGGTGTTCTTCCTCAAAATTGGAGAGAAGCTGAACAAAATCGTACTGTCACCTGTTTGGTGCTCAAAGCTACGGCTAGTGACAGGCGTAAGAATCTTCCCCTTTGCCTCAATGAATTTCGCTGGCTTTGATCTGATGTTACTGTCCATCAAGTGCCATATAAGTAACAACAATTCTGTATTAAAAATAAGTTCTGTAAGTAAATAAATTATCTAGCAATATATTAATTTTTGTTCACACATTTTCATACTTGCCGATTAGTAATGTAATATAAATTTTAATAGATAAAAATAGATAATTTTTTTTTTATTTATAATATAGAAGTAATAATTATTTGCTTTAAAAGATAAATATTGATAAGCCAATGTTCGTACCCTTCACAACATTATAATGTGCCTAATTTTCTTTAAAAATTTTTTTTTCTCTCTCCAAAAAGCAAATTTAATTTAAATTGATTCTCTCTTAACTTCAAACATTAATATTTTTTTTTTTTCAATTTCAGAAAAGACAGATTTTAAAATTTTTCCTCTTTAAAATGATGTATTTAATGTCAAACATTTCCAAAAAAATTTCAATTTCGTTGTACAAATTTAGAGATATTTTTTCTTACAATTTAAGAATGGAAAACTTACTTCAAATAAGTCTAAGTAATGTCAGAAATATATCATATCGAATACCAGACAGTAAAGCTGAAAGAAAAAAAGAAATTATATCCAGACAATTTTCTTCAAGAAAAAAATGATCAGAAATTTGATAACCCATTTAAAAGTCCTTCTATTCATAACCATGCCTAACAGAAAGTAATTTATGACTCAAGACACACAGAAAGTTTCATATGTTTTCAACTATAAGCCAAACTAGATGTGTCAATTCTTTCTCGGAAGAAAATTTTTCAATCTTGATTGAATATGCCTAGATCTAAGTCGATTCTAGTAAAAAAAAAAAAAAAAAAGGTAATGTATTTAAAATTTGTATGAAAAACTTTGACATTTTTTATATTATTATGACGTTTCATTTTTAATGACCTTTTGAGTTGCTTAGAGGTGTATAGCAGTTTTATGTTATTCATTCAATCACATATATCTGAGGAGGATAGAACTCGGTACCTTCGACTCCGTAAGCACTTAGTATACCACTGGACCAAAATGATCATTTCAGTCCGAAAGCTGGTATTGGCTTACATATATACCGCCGCTATACACTCCCCCACCAGTGAGTCAGTGGATAGGTGAACGAACGATATAGTTTATATGGCGAGCGTGTGAGGTTGCGCCAAGTGTGTCTGACGGCCTTGTACGCTGGTTCAAATGGATCTGACGGTTTTTGATTGCTCTTGTGGCTAGTAGAGGGCGCAACGAAGGTTGCGTTTTTCCTTATTTCAGAGTCAAGGTAACCAAAGAGGAGGATTAGATCTCGCGACCTACGGTTTCGTAAGCACGTAACAGAAGAAAATCGTCTCACTCTTCACGAGATCTCCGGAACTATTAGACGTACAGACTTGAATTTTGACACACGTGCTTCTTTCGTAGGGTAGAGATCTGGTGAGAACAGGTTCTGAAAAAATTGATTCCCAAGAAAGGTTGATAAGAGGGTTGCGAGTGTGTAAATACATAAAAAAAAAGTTACATTTTCAGATATTAGACATACAGAGTTGAAATTCTGGCAGACGAAGATAGAAAGAAAAAAATATCAGTGTACGTACAGCGTACGGGCAAACCGGCTGAAATTCGCTTTCGGTAGACCGTACTATGTAAGTACAAACCAGTTAAGGGTTAAAGAAAAGATTTTCATTAACCAAAAAACGATTTCGATATTATATTGTTTTGTTGGAATTTTCCAAATTTCTATACAAAATGTACTAGAGGCCCTATTCGTGAACTACTAAGCAATGTGTGATCCTTAAAATTTACTTCCCAATAGTATTCAATATATTTTTCTCTTCAATCATTTATTAGAAGTAAAAATTGTTATAATAAAAAGAAAAAAATCCATCAGGTGATTCTATACCAGTTTTTTCAAACTTTCAATATTTGCAACCCAATATTCAATCCTAATTTTCATCACCCACTTTCCATACAAATAACAATGCATTAAATTCACAAACACTATACTTTGCACTAAAGTTATAATGCTACTTCAACCTCTTAAGTGCAATCGACGTATATATACGTATCGCTCAACCGGGGAGTTAAATGCCCCTGACGTATATATACAACTTTCCGAAGTACGATCTTTTCTGTGCACTGCTATCCATAAAATTATTCAGAAGGCTTTGAGATGCAATAAGAATAACCAATAAGCGATGCAATAAGGGATGCAATAAGAATTTGAAATATCCTTGACAGGGTTTGCGAAGGATTTACTTTTATCAGAGCATTTCCTTAATTATTCCTTTTCTCCCCTCTCCAATACATCACAAACGCGCCCCTACATGGGAAAGTGGCTACGGCATATTGGGGAGCGAATCGCGTAACTTTAAATCGGCAGTTTTAAGGGAGTAATTATAAACCGTACAAAAATTATTAAGCTGTGTTAATTGTTGCAAATAAATTTATGTATGGTCAGTCCATGAGGTCACTGGTAATTATTAAACTGGTTCTTAACTTAGTATTGTTAAATTATTTATAAAGTACGTTGTGAAGTACTAATACATTGATAAGAATATTATAACTGTGTATGTTACTTTTTATTATGTCATAATGTATTTTGTTTGTTTACTTTCAGTAAATTTAATATTTTTTTAACCCTTTATCGAACGACGATATTTATAAGTACCACTCACTTTAAAATTACATAGAATAACTTTTTTCTAATATATTCTGAATATTCTGACGATATTTATATAGCAGGGATATTCTTTCAAATCCACTCTTCTAAGATAAATGACAGCACGGGTTTCTATGATAAGTATTTTATAGCGGAGAAGTCAAATAGTTTTATAGCAGAAATTGCGTTTTCAGCGGGTTGCGAAGATTGTCCTTTTTGTTCCGAAAAAATAGTTAATGTCAAAAGGTAGGTGTCTTATTATTTTTGTATGTTAATGAAGACCTTAGAAAACGATTTGACTATTTATTTTAAGTGAACAAACAGTGTATATAATTAATTTTACAGTTAAATATCTTTAGTTAATTAATTAGATCTAAAGGATTAAATTCCCCACAGTTGAGTATTTTGTTTATATATATGCCTTAATTTTCAATGTAATGGTTCAAAAAAATATTGCATGAAAAAACTGCAGTAAATCATAATGCGGTAGATAAAGGGTTAATATAATATTTTGTTTTTGACTTTTCAATATGCTTGTGCCCACGTAGCAGAGTTATCACGCCTCCTAGGAGGACACGCCCCACAGTTTGAGAAACTCTGTTCTATACACTTAATCTGTCTGATATTGCGTAGAGTCGTTGATTAGAGGACTAAATAGTCAATACGGCGTAAAAGGACTTCGTTGCTTCATTCAATGTCTGAGAGCTCTCAATGCACTTAAGCCTGTCGTAGTCATTAGAGTTCCCGTGGATTGTGTCTCAATGATTTGAGAAAGGCAATCCCCAATATGATATAATCTGATAATAACATGTTCAGAGACACATATTCAGAGTTTGAATTTCTTGAGACTTAAAATTAGTGGCATTTTCGATGTACTGATATTTTTCACAGATAAAAAAAAATGTACCGTATATTCCAAAATATAACATGAACTTTTAGCACAATTTAGGGGTGCGCGTTATATGCAGAGTATAAAAATGATATTTCTAAAAATGAAGAGAAGATGGGCATAAAAAAATGCAATTTTTTTATTGCGTATTTATTTATGTAAAATAACACATACGGAGAAAGAAATCCCATTGGAGAAATTGTACAAAATTAAGTTGACCAAACGTCCTCCTTTAGTGAGGACAGTCCTCCTTATATAGGTTCTGTCCTTCTTCGAAAAGTATCCTCCTTTTTGTCCTCCTTTTCAATATTTTAAAATTGATCTGTTAATCTCTATTTTCAGAGATGAACCAAACATGTTTACAAAATGACGAAGAATGGTCTGAAACAAATATCACAGGAAATGACAGCTTTCTATGGTGTTTTTTGACTTCATCACACAAGTAAATTGGGCAAATATAGAAAACTGTGTTGATTTTTTATCAAAAGAAATGCCTGATATTAAAATCGTCGACAATGGTTTGTTTGATGAAATTGGAAGACAGAATGTACATTTAAATTATAATAAATTGAAACACTTGGAACGTCAACATGCTGAAATTGATAAAAGATGGATGGAAATACTTAACCATTTAAAAAATGAACACATTCCGTATAAAAATTTAGTTATTCTTTTTGAATTTACGTTGTGCTGCCCTGGAACTAATGCAGCAGTTGAAAGAGTTTTTTTTTTCTCAGTTGGTAATGATTTTTGTGAAGTGACTAGAGCGAGAAATCAAAATTGAATGTTAATATTTTAGCTACAGTGCTTACCGTAACATTCAGTATGAAGGATGTTTTTTGCTCGAAATTTCCGATATATTAAAAAATGATATGTTGACAAAAAAAATCATTCAATGGGAAAACTACACGTTTAAGATAATAATTTAAAAGAATGTAAGCGTTATTAGCGTATTTTTGTTTGAATTAATAAAACGTTTCATATATTTAAGTTGTAATTTTTTCTTAAATTTTTCGTCTTCCTTTTCGTTGTAAAAAAAATGGTCACCTTATTAAAATAGATTTAATTAAAAGTAAAAAGGCTTTAAGAATCTATTTACAGAAAATAAAAAGTAAGTTCCTGCACGCACAAAAAGACGACTCCTGCGTTAGCCGGTCTAAGTCTGAATTTTTTCCCACTTGTGTCCAAGGTTCCCTTCATTCAAAATTTGTCGATAAGGCTTTCCGCTAGCTCATCAGGGGGGAATTTCACTGGCTCTTCCGCTAGCGCGAGTGGGTTGCTCTGAAGAACTCCCGATAATACTCTCGCCGTCACATCGTGAATTCGCTCGTCACAGTTCTACCGTATACTACACATATGTACTGTTTATTTAAAGGAATTAGTATACCATATCGTCGGCCTAATTATCAGAATTCGTAACTCCACAAAGAAAACTAATTTGATATACGATTCGGCCCACTCAGCTCGCAATCACTTCTTTTCTAATGGCAAATACACAAGATTTGCCGATTAGAGATTCATTCATAGAGCCAGGTTGAATCTCCTAACCGTGAATGCGGCCAAGCCCTGGACACTCGATGAGGCTGTGACGGGCTTTCATCGCGATTTCTATTAATGTATTTTTGGGGTTCTTTGGAGCCAGAATGGCAATTCTTTCCAACCAACTCCAGAAAAAGAACGGGGGCTGCGGTAGCCCAGTGGTTAAGGTATCGGACCATGGCAGGCATGTCATGAGTTCGAGCCCAATACCACTGAAGACCCGCCGTGTAGGGCAGCGATGCACGTTAAATCTGTCGAGAGCTGAAACGTCCTCCCGTTGATGTGGTGTGGTAGTTAGGAGAGGGGGGTGCCAGCTCAGGTGTCGTCCACGTCACTTGACCATGGTTCAAAATTACGTGGTCCGTCGCCAAAAGCCCTCGTGTAGCTGAACAGTGCGACGTTAATATTAACTCAAACTCAAACTCCCAGAAAAAGAACGTGTGTATATAGATTAGGAATCTTATAAATAGTAGGTTTAGCGTTCGCGAGGTGGCTATGTGAAATTGCTATATGAGGTATATGTTTATGATTAGAAAATCTTAAGTTAGAGTTATAGAAAGTTACAAGTTGAAGAGAGAGAGAGAGAGAATTAACCTACCCGTACCTATGCCTTCAAAATAAAGGTGGATACCATTCCACAAGGATTAAAGCCACGTCAGTGTGACCAAAAGAGTAGCCGTTACCAAGGATTTAGCGGTAAGCGTCTTCAATTAAGATATAAGGAACTACGTGTATTAAGGAGATTAGCCGTATTCTGTAAAGTTAGATATAGTGGTCAGTTACGCGATTATTTGGTAATACGAATTGTGTCTTCTCACTCCAGATCCGCTTTCTATAATTATTATTATTGTATATATTGATTAAGTTAAGATCTTAATAAAGAGATATTAAGATGACTGAAACGCGCGCGCGCGTCTAGTTCTTCGTTCTTTCCTACAGATACAGGTCGCGTAGATAACGTAGAAATGGGCACCCTCGGGCCCATGCGTCACAAGGCGAAGAAGTGCAGGCGATGTGGACAAAAAGATGAAACCTTACCATATGCCCTGAATCACTGCCGAATTCATTCGGCAGCATGGCAACTCCCGACATAATGGCATAGTAGAAAGAGTCAAGAAGGCAGTCTCTTTCCAGAACAAGATTCTTTACTGCAACTAGGGAGTACAAAGAAAGGAATTGTGACCTGATCTAATAGCATTTGTTGACGGAAAGCTACTTATCATTGATATTACAATCCTTTTTCAGAACAAGGAGAAATCATTCAAAGAGGCGAAAGCACGTAAAACTTCCAAATACTCTCAACTCATCCCGATATTCCAGGAAATGGGATATCGAGACATCGATATCCACCCCTTTGTTGTGGGTGCACTGGGTGAATGGGATGTAATAAATGATGCCCTCATTTGAAGACTATGTACACCTTCCATTGTGCAGACTCCATTCTTTGGAGCAGAGACATTTATATCGAACAAATGACTGGCCACCACCAGTATGGCAACGAGGCCTTCAGTGCTGGACTACTGGAAGTCCTCGAAAAGCAGTAATGTGGAGTGCTGTAAATATTCTTGTATAGTTCCTTAAGCTTATTAGTATAGTTCAGGGATGGCGAACCATTGGCACGCGTGCCATTGATGGCACGTGGCACAATACTTTCGGCACGCCACCGATCAAAACGATCAACCGCGATTAATTCTTCAATCAAGGAATTTTCAGTGAGATTTTCTCAGTTCGAATAACTATCAGAAGCGCTCAAGTTTATTATATAACCTGATGTGACTTCATTTGATAAATTGTACTTGCACCAATTCAACGTTGGAAATTGAAGAATTTGAAATGCAACTTATTGATTTCTAGTCTAGTTCTCAATATGGATCCAAAAATTTATTGAAACAAGGTAAGAGTTAGAATTGATTGAAATAGAAATATTATATATAACAAGCAATATAAATAAAAATGCCAGTAACGAAATTTTGGAAACATTAAATTCTGTTCCAGGTACGTTTAACTGTTTGAAGAAGCAGGCTCATGCTATTTTAACCCTATTTTAATCAACCTATGCCTATGAGTCCTTATTTTCAGAGATGAATCACATTAAAGACTCGCTTAGAAACCATTCGGCCAATTCAGCATGCATTCTGCTAAAAGTAACATCTTATCAAATTCTAATACTCGTATACTTTATTTGTTATCTAATCCGCAACAGCAGAAATCATACTTATGTCACTTTATGTAATTTGAATTATACGTTTAACTAAAAATTTACTACTATAAAATACAAAATGTATTTTTCTGTAGTAAATAAAAAGTTTTGTTTTGTTAGTATTAAGTTTTATTATTTTCCCAATAATCACAAGTCAAAATAATTTGATGGCACGTGTATACCTCATTTAGCATTTCTTTAGAAAAAATGGCACGTTGATCCATAGAGATTCACCACCCCTGGTATAGTTGTTTGTGCTCTCGGGTTAAACTGTTTTTCTCACTTAGTGGTGCTTTGTGGCCTCCAACGTCTATGTTAAATCCTAAGTTACCAAAGATGTTTAACTCCGCCACACACTGTTGGCCTCGGTTATAATAAACACTTAATTATTCGCATCTTCTACCAAGTAGCTAGCTCTCATGGCTATTACGCTCTGATTCTGCATTCAATACCAATCTGAGAAAACTACTAGAACTACAGTACCAATCTTTACTTTCTTATAGATAAGATTATGAAAAATAATATAATTTAATACATTTCTAGACATCATGAGCTACTAACTCCTCTTGTTAGTTGTGCCAGAAAAAATAAATAATTTAAGTTTTATTCCATAAATTAATTTCAGCCTCAAGTGTTTTTTTTTTAATAAAGCAAAATATATGTGCGAAAAATAGACTAGAATATATGATTCGGTTGAATGTTTATTATAAACATACAACCCAAATAAATAAGTCTTAAATTTGATAAACGGAAGTTAAAAATTTATTATTAATATTAATACACCGTGCCAAACTAGAACTAATTCAAAAGATTTATGAAAAAAAAACTCAAGCAAAATAAATAACGTGTGCTGCTATGAACAAATCATGTCATAAATATACAAGATAAATGAGCATATAAATGCATCAAATTTAGCAAAAACTTTTCACGCGTAATAAATCTAAGCTCGCGCAATTTCTTTAAGTAATATAACTACAAAAATATGATTTCAAAATAACCAGTAGCCATTTCTTCTCCCAACTACTGCGACGTTTTTTGTTTGTATGTTTTTTATCCCGAAGAGATTTTATAATGATACTAGATTGCCAGCTGTTAGCGAATATGTTATTTTAAATGAGCTATGCTTTTAGTTCGTTTAAAATAAATGTTCTTTTACTTTTCGAACGGAATGGAAAAGAACAGTGGAAAATAATATTATTATGAGTGTTCCTTCAACGTTCCCATTAAAAAAGAACATAAAAGTTCTTAAGCCTTTTAATCGGAATAATGTTTAGAAATTCCATTGAGAATTCTGCAGTTTTGTAAATTGGATTGCGCCAGGATGGTAATAGGTTTAAAACATTTACTGTAAGATTGTTCTAAATAAATCTTTTTTAATCTACTAATGTATAGTTTGAAGAATATATACGCAAGGGTTAAAAATGTTAGCATAGTTGTTTCGCTAGTTTAAAAATTCGAGCTCGATAAAATTCTTATGAGATTTTTGGAACGAAAATAGTTTGAAATGTAGATAGCTAAGAAGAATAGGAACGAAAGTTTTTTAATTAAGTATTAAGCCTTTTTCGATTTTTTATTATATTTTATAAATATTAATTATAATTTTTTTTAAAAAAAAGTATTTATTTTTGTTCGGAGAATTATATAGCATGTATTTATTTCTTTTATTTAGAATCACATTAATATATATATACATATAACCTTATGATTCGATTTTAACATTAAACTTAGTTTTACCTTTCAGTTATAAATTTTTTTCATTCTGAAAGATTTATCTTTTTATCTTTCATTTTTTAAGGTTATATCTAATGCTTCCACACTAAAAACTATTCATACTTTTTTCTTATATACGTTTTGTATTCATGAAAAACATGTTTCGAACAAATTCTAAGCAAAATTGCTATAATGATATAATATTTACGTTAAGTGAAAACTTTGAAATATTAGAAGAAAAAACAACAACTGAAAACAAATGAAGAGCTATGTTTCATTTATTTTAATATTAGAACTCCTTTACGCAATTACATGTGAAGTTTCCATTTTTAATTTTGGAGAACAATATGTAAATAGAAAATTACTAAGAACAGATTTAAAAAAAAAAAACTAAAACGTACTAGCAGTTTTTAACACCAAATTTTAAGTCTAATTTTCTTTCTTTTCTTTTTGTTAAGGTAATTAAATATTTGATTACTTTATGATTTCGAACATATCTAGCTTATTCGACATTAATACTGCTATTCTTTTATACTGTATAAAGCCGAAAGAAAAAAGAAAACAACTATCTCGAGTATTTTTTCATTCATTTATTTTTTTATAGATAGGTATTTATGTATCTTGCGGACGAAATCATTTGTGAAAATAGTTTAACGCGAAACTGAGGGAACTGAAATAATTTTTCGTGTTAAAGGATATTACAGGGGAAAAAACATATATTTACGAGTAACAAAATGAGGTTCATTAGATTACAGTTTATTTACCTTGATATGTATATGATCATGCATTTTTAAGAACTAATGAAACAAAAACATTCATAAGAACTTAATGAAATTTATTCAAAATTGTCAAGTTTTTTTGAAAAACTAAACATTTATTGAGTTTTTGAAAAATAATCTGATTTTTTTTGCATTATCTTTGTTTGCATCACATTGTCAACAACTTGTTTGATGTCGTCTATTTTATTATTCCTTTCACCTTTTTAAAATATCTCTATATAACTGCGCATGCTTTTCATAACCTTCCTCAATTCGAAAGACGTGGAAACAGGAGCTACATTATTCATTTCATTTTCATCGTTGGAATCTGCATCGGTGATAGTTTTTGAGCTTTAAATAAACTCCAAAATATCTTTCTCTGCCATAATTGGGGCTGTACACACATAATCTACTGCAATGAATTCATACGATGATACAGGAGGAAAGTCCAAAAATACAGAAACTTTCTAAAATATTTCATTAAGTGTAGGTTCCGTTCCAATATCCTACTTCTAAATTTGGTTTGGAGACAAATAATTTGATACTTTTGAGAATATTTTCGTGTTAAGAGATTTTCGTTTTGTGTAACGGGAAAATAAATACATGAAAATACATAGTAGTTTATTGGGACCGTTGTAGTATTTCGTGTTAACCGATATTTGATCTTAAGTGTTTTCGCATTAAATGTCTTTCACTGTACGTTATAAATCAAATCAAGCAAAGATATAATGACGGTGAAATATTAATTGCAATTTAATGCAATATCACCCGGGTTTGAATCTCAGAGATGGCATGGATGTTTTTAAATATATAGTACATGTAAGGGATTGGGCTCTCTAAATATTCTGTGAGCTGAAAGTTCTCTTAAGACATTGGTGGTAGGGGATCTCTTGACCATGATATTCCCTCTCAAAGTTTGAGTGGTACAGAATGAAATCGTACTGTCGCTTTCATGGACAGCTGCGACCAAATGACACATGTAATATATACCCTCCCCCCGGGCACGATAAATTTAGTGGGCCTCAATTTGATGTTACTGTCGATCGGGTGGGATAAGTGATAACAACAAAAGCCTAGAAAAATTTGAAATCATTTCCTATTATTAGTAAATTATCTTTAAAACAAAGTATATAGTTTGCATATATTACTGTTTTTAAACGCGATGCAATTGGATAGCAATTACCTAAATCCACTTTCACATGATAAGTACAATCAAGTGTTCTCTTTAGAATTAAAAATAAACTGGCATTAGATATGTACTTGTTGTTCTTCTTTTAAAATTTAGATAAAATTTTAAATTTGATAACTGTGCAAAAATGTCCAAATGTTATTTTTTTTTAATTAAAAAAATATGTATATCATACATGTACCTTTAAGTCAAACACATTTTGTAATTGTATGTACGTTATTATTGTTGACAAATATATGCTTTAGAAAAAAAAGTTTCAGCAAAAAAACAAACGTTAGCAACAACGAGTAGCATTAAGAGCTTAGCTGGAAAACGTAATAGTATTTATAATGTGACTGTGACGTCACATGAATTTATTACCTGATTGGTTGGAAACACGTAATTTCTGTTATCATGTGAGTATGATGTCGCATGAATTAAGTCCATTACAATAATTTTACCTTTTGTGAAATTTATCCTTCCTAAGAATTGACAGAGGCTCAAAATTGCAAAGTCCGTTGCCAATAGCCCCTCGTGTTGCTTTAAAGTGCGACAATATAACTATCACTCACATTCCTAAGAATCTAACCTTCCAACAAGATCCACTTCCAGTCTATAGTCTGTAGAAAGAGACATATTTTATTTATTCATTCGAAAGACGTAAAGTCAAAGTAGTAAACAAAAACTGTTTTCGATCTACAAAGTACACTACGTTAAAATTTACTTCGAGCGTTCCAATTTTGGCGACAAAGTTCATTCCCCGTTTCTGAAATCAATTCCTTGGTGCCAATGTTGTCTCTTCCACCTATCATCATACTCTGATGACAAGCTCTTAAGTACGTGACCGTTAGGGACGTCCCCGCATTTCGAGAAGCCTGATTTATGAAGGAAACCAGCTTCGAATCTTCTGATGCGTAGAAGGAGTATCGGCGAGAAGATATTATGGGAAAGGAAATAAGATCTGTTCTTTCTTCTTCAAGTACGTGATTGAACTATGGAAACTTTTTCGCCAAGTCACTACTGCGTGTGGTCTTTTTTTGAGGGGGATAGAAGAGAAAGTTGGATAGTCTTGATGAAATGGCTGGAGATGTCCAGATCGTTCCAAAAACTAATGTGCTTCGTTCTAAATGTTCTAGATTGGAAAAGCTTTTACCCGTCGTGGAATAAATGCAGATTGCAATAAAAGTAATCCAAAGCACGCGAATGGGAAATTAAGGTAAAAAGGATGAATGGTTAAAATAGAAAATGAGTTATATCTAGAATTCAATAGTGTGGGATTTCTCAATAGTTTAAAGTCCGTCAAGTAACGGACTTTCAATGTACTTAATCGAGTTAAGGACACTTTTGCGTGTAGTGAACTGCACGTTATTCTCATTTCAATGTTCAACTGGAAAAGGATGAATCCTGTCTTTAGCGTTTTAATCAAGACATTTTTCCATCTGTGATAAGTATCTTCATTTACTGATTAACTTCTATTACGCTCTTCAACGGCATACGGGTTTTTCTTCCCTTTTTAAATCTAAATTTCAAGTTGATTTAAACAGTCATCAATCTTTCGGATGAACAAACCATTAATTCTTCAGGTTTTATGAGAGATATAGATAAGAACTTACCTAAGATAATCTTAATTTTTAAATAACTAAAATATTTCAATTAATTCTTTTATGGGCATTACCTTTGAGCATTCTGATGTATTTCTCATATGTGTAACACGAATACACAAATACTACATAAAAAGATTTAAAATATTCTAGAATAGTACTTAAAAGAATGATTTTTATTTATTTATTTATTTGTTTTGTATTCAATACAGAGAAATTGATTAATTGTGTTATTCTTAAGATTGGCTGTTGAACAGGATTATTAACTACTATAGGATTGCTCAGAGTAAATAATACTATGTAATTGTTGTTTACATAGTATTATACGTTATATGATCAAACGTACGTTAAATGAAAACCATAAGAAAAAATACATAACAATGTGTTACTTTTATGGAGTTAATATATCAGTTCAATTTGATTCTCCATGTGTAGCTTTTGTTTTTACTTTTACAAATATACTTGATTATTGCTCAAAATTATACTTACCGAATAATATAAAACATTCCAGAAAACACAGTAATGTAATATTACATAACACAATAAAATGAAATAAGTAATAAGAATTAAAATACAGCATACATATTTTTTTAATTATTTGTGCCGATTGATTTGACAGGGTCCGGCCCCCCCCCTCCTTTTCTTTGGTACCAAAGTGACACTTTCGAACACTAATGTGTATTTTCTTAAAATTTTACTTAATAATTACTTTTATAAATACTTGCATATTACTATTTTCAAATTTATTTTTCAATCCCTACTATTAGCTCGCACTCTCTATATATTTATTTATTTATTTATCTTGGTGGAATTTTCAATCGTTAATGAAGTACATTTAAAAGCGCCCAACTGAGCTGAAATTTTATATACATGATTATTTTGAATGATAATAGAGTAATTTAATTATAATTAATGAAAATTAATTGATTAAAACTAATTATTCGAAAAATTACAAATACAGCCACGTTGGCATCATTTTTGACGACTTAGCGACCCTTTTGGTGACTTGTGTAAAAACATGAAAATGTTTTTTCTCACATTTTAAAGCACTCGTTTCTAACTGCAATTTTCTATAAACTATTTTTTGAGGTAAAAATACGATAATTTAATTATAATTCATTACAATTAACTGACTGATACTAATTATTTAAAGAATTACTGATACAACCACGTTGGTTTCATTTTTAGCGACTTGGGTCAAAACTTTAAAAGATTTCTTTTCTCACGTTTTAAAGCATTCAGTTGAACTGAAATTTTATATACACGATTGTTTGGTACGACAATACGATACTTTAATGATAATTAATAAAAATTAAATACCACTTAATGTTGTGATTCTGTCATATGTATATATATATATTTATATTAATTGTAACGATTTAATAAAAAGTAGCTAAAATACAATTTTTCTTTGTTGATCTAAGTAGAAATTGATTTTTCTTTTTCTTACATTACTAGTTTTATCATAAAATAGGTGAAAAAATGCTGTTTCCTGCTTATTTTTTGTGAAAATTCTTCATAGATACTAAATTTTAAAATACTTATTTTATAAATTTTAAATCTTCTTATATCAAATTTATATATATATATATATATACTTATATTTTCATAATTCTGGAATTTGGTTTCTTTTTATCTATATGTTTCTTTTTATCTTTTTATCTATCTATCTTTTTTTTTCTATATGTGTTACTGAAGTGAATTGAAAGCCAATAAAAAAATTGCTTTTAAATGTATTTAAAATTTTAGAATTCAGAAAAGATCTATAATTCTATATTTCTTCATATCATTAGTGTAACATTTATCATGTTAATGACTCCGTAGTATTTAATATTTTGAACATAGAATTTTTTTTTCAGCATTCAAATTTCGCTTTTTAAATATTTCCAAACAAATTTATCATTTTTTGGCAGCATTTATTACGTTTTTATTAATTAGCTACTAAAATATCACCCTTCGAATTTTTGCAACAAAATTATTTTGGCTAGCTAAAAATATTTACTAAGTTTTAAGAGCAATATTTACCTCTTTTTTAAGAAATTTAATTTAATTTCAGTAAAGAAACTTTCTCTTTTAAAATGAAATCGATTCCACCTTCAAAGCATATTTTTCGAAACAATTTAACATGTAACTAATCCCAGTTGTTTCAATTTCAGTTTCATTTTTATACTTGATTAATTATTTAGCTTAAGTAATTAAGAATGTGTATCTTACGTTTCATTAGAATTCAGTTTTCACATTTTAAGAATTTTTAATTCCTTTCGAACGTATTTAGAAAAATATATTAAAATGCGGTTTAAAAGAAATAACAACAAATATATAATCACAACGAAAGCCATTAACAAGCGGAATACCGTTATTTCTCTTCGCTTAAAGTCATTAAATGCCATTAATTATCTAAATGTCACTTTTCTTTTTCGGTGAATTACTTGCCTTCCCGTGCTCCGTCACAAAAGAGTTTGATTTATAAAATTAACTTAATTTTATCCATTACTACGGGGAGAATTTATGCATAGGTGATTCTTTTTTAAAGTAAATTATGATGATGTAAGACTTTACTTAACGAAATTATTATTCATCTAGAGACATGGGAGAAAATGAAGTAATAAGTAAAATGTGAAGACAGGGATGGGAGTGTGTGAAGTATAAAATTTATATTTAATGTACGCCATCATTATTATTTAAAACTACATTTTATTTCATGAATATTGACATTATTTATAGTATGGGGGCAAAAGTTTAGGAAAAATATCATTTATCGTAAAATCCGGCGTATAGCGCGCACCTATGCTTTCGAGCGGAATTTTTTGATTTTTAGGTATATTAGCCGTATAACGCCCTTTTTTACGAAGCTACCTGAAAGGTGTATAAGCAATGCTCTTATGTTTTTAAGTCATTTATTTAAAGTGCTATCTCAGATTTTTGAAAAAGTAACATACTTCTGGAACTAGGATTCTTTAAGCTCATAAGGAATGCCATTTCATTTAAATAAACAGTATTTCGATATATATATAAAGAAGCCTAATTTTTTATACTCATTCCTTTTATTTTATTTTTAAAGCTATCCTTTTTGTACCCGACGTATAACGCGCCCCCGTAAATTTTGATCTCATTTTTTGAGTTAAAATTGCTCTTTATACGCCGGATTTTACGGTATTTAAAATTTTGTATTGCATAAGCTATTAATTTTTTAATGTATTACTTTAAAGCAGAGTTTCTCAAAATGTGGGGTGCGCCTCCCCTGAGGGATCATGATAACTGTACGAGGGGGTCGCGAGCATATTGAAAAGTTGAAAACAAAAGATTATTTAAAAAAATTATTAATTTATTGAAAGTAACTAAATAAAGTACATTCTAACATAATAAAAATAAAATAAACATGTACACTGACATAATAGACTTATAAATGTATCATTACTGCGCAATGTGTGTGTATTTTACAATCAATTTAACACTACTAAGTTAAGAACATGGACTTGTCATATATAAAATTATATACAAATTTCAACACTTATCTTGATAATTTGTACCATTTATAAATAAAATCTTCACTGTCGATTAAAAGTTACATGATTCATTCTTCTAAGTCACCTTTTTCCACATAGGCACGCGTACGTGATGTATATTAGGGGTGGGGGAGGGATAAATAAGCAAATCCTCTGAAATAAGTGAATTCTTTGCAAACACTGTCAAGGTCATTTTATTGCATTCCAAGGCCTTCGGAATTATTTTATGGATAGCAGTGCGCAAAAAAGACCGTACTTTTTAAAGATAGTACATATACGCCCGGGGCAAATAACGCTTTGACTGAGTGAAACGTTTATATATCCGGTGGCACTTAAGAGGTGAAAGTCGTATTGTAGCTTTTGCATCAAAGTATAGTATTATTGAATTCAGTACATTGTTATGGTCTGCATTCCCCGCGCCCCCCTCGAAGAAAACTAAGGTTGAATTTTGGGTGGCAAATATTGAAAGTTTGAAAAGAACTGCTTTTAAGAAGATACAGAACGATTCCATAGACAAAAATCGGTCAAAAAGTCGCATCTAATTCTTTTAGCTTAAATTAACCTTTATATTCTTTTCTATAACCTCACAAAACTTGAAAGTTCTTAAATTAAAAAACGCAAAATTATGTTAGCTTTTACGTTTGTTTTTATTCACATCCCTATGGCAAATCAAAACTTTAACTCAGAACTTATCTCAGAAAGATAAAATAACTAGTTTTTCTTCATTTAAAATGCTAAGGCCTTGTTTTTTGTTGTGCCTAATGCTTTGAATTTTTTTCACCTATTGCAAATAGTACATGTAACGAAAGTTGGTATGCTTTTTTTGAATCAAAACAATAATTATTTTTTAAAAAATTATTGAACTCGGAATTTATACATTTTTTAAGGAATTTATAGTAAGCATTCATAACAAGAAGCATTGTACGAATACCAATCATGTTATCGCAAAACCCATACCAACTTTTGTTATACATAGTTTGACGTACTTGTAAATCAAATTTTATGCGTGAATGTAAATGTTTGTAGAAGGAGTAGCATTTTAAAATCACTTCACAAATTTCAAGTTTTTTCCTTAAAAAATTAAATGGCTAGCTTTTTATGAAATTTTGAGCACAAATTCTGTTTTACTTAGTACACGCACATAAGAGGCAACCAAATACAATGTGAAAATCCTTAAATTAAAAAATTTTGCGTAAATCGTACCATGTCCCCTTAAAGTGTTTTAGATGTAAAATGTCTTTTTTCATATGAAAAGTGTTACATACTTCATATATATACGAAAACAACTTTAAATTATCTGAGTACTGTCCAAACCATGATTTTGAAAAAGCATATAAATGGGTATTTTGATATTTAGTATCAGCTGAATTAGAATATACATATAAAATTATTTTAAAATTATTTAAATGCAGTTATTTGGCAAAAAAATGTAGAAAGAATGACAAATGTATTTTTAAAACATTCTCCTTTTATGGAAAATGCTTCTGTAATAATAATATTTTGCATTTATATTGCTAAGACATGTTACAAAGCCTGAACTAGAACTTTTTTTAAAAAAAATTGTATAATTTTCGTCAATTAAAATAATAACCAGTGCTTCTTGTTAAAATTTCTCTGATCTTAAGTATTAAAATACAAATAAATCCATTTCTAAGTTATGGATTTCAAATATCCTAGTACAAGCTTTGCATAGAATTCTTAGTTATATAAAAGCAAAATGAAATTATAACAAATGTATTTTCCATAAAAGAGAATGTTTTGAAAATATGCCGCTTTTTTTAGATTTTTCACTCAAAAAAAAAATGGATTTAAATGATTTTTTTCTTGTAGTAAAATTCTTAAATCATTTTTATAGGTAAGCTCTAATTCAACTGACACTAAATATCCAAAAAAAATATCCATTTATTCTCTTTTTGAATATCACGGTTCTGAAGATAGGCAGATACCTTAAAAATTAAAATAGAGCATAGAAAAGGAAAGAAAAATTTAAGTTTCTATTGTGGAGGTTGATTTAGTATTTTAAAATATTAAGGTTATTTACCGTTTTGAAGAAAGCAAAGAGAATAAGAAAACTGTTATCTTAAATAATGTATGGGGATGAATTTTTCATGGATGCCTTATTTTTAAGAAACTATTTCATGCTTAGAGAAAACAATTCCTCACTCTTCCAGTTAATTTGTGCTTCTGTTCATCAAGATCAAGTAAAATTTATTTGCTGTAGATCTGTTTTTATTATGATTTTACGATTAGGGCTTTATAGGTCCAGTTTTGCCTTATGAAAGAAATATACAGTTAGACAAAGAAAAAAAAATGAATCATATTTCCTGCCAAAAATATATTTTCTTGTTTTAGGTATTATAGATTTTAAAGCATATTTTACATACACAAAAATTACTTTTATGTATACTAAACACACTACACAAAGATTACGTTAATAGGTATAGAGATATGTTTTAGAGATTTTGGTGATGTTATATATTTCCATTTTAATATATTAGGTACATTTTCTTACATATTTAGTGGTTCAGTAATATTATGCACTTATTTGTTTTAGAGTTTTAATATTTTAAAGTCATGACATTCAAACTGCGATGGCAAATTACTTAACTTCTGAAGTTTTAATTCTTTTTTTAATCTTTGAGAATTTGGATATTTTTAGATTGGTCTACCAAGTTGCAATAGAGGGACAATCAGTTAGATAATTCCACTTATCGGTCTTTAGTTCGAGGTTGTCTTTGCCTAATTTATAAAAATTTTAACTTAAACATTTTTAATTTTATTTTAAAACCTTAATATTTTTTATTCTTCTATTCGTCATATTGATATTTTTTGTTCTTATATTCGTCATTGATATTTTGAAATGCGATTTTGTATACTAAATTTCTATTAAGGTATCCGACTATGTTCGGAGCCATGATTTTAAAAAAGCGTATAAATGGATAATTTTTATGATATTTAGTGTCACTTAGATTAGAATACATGTATAAAATTGTTTTAAGGACATTATGATAAAAAAAATTATTTAAATGCAATATTTTGGCAAAAAATTAACTTAGAATAGTCTTTTTTCAAAACGTTCTCCTTATATAAAAAATGCTTCTATAATAATAATATTTTGCATATATCAAGTAAAGACTTCTCCAGTTAGTCTGAACTATGATTTTTGAAAAATTCACATTATTTTCAGAGTTATAACCCATTGAAATAATTATCGGCGTTTTTTTTCTTAAAATTTCTCCACTCTGATGTCGTAAAACATGGATAAACCCACTTCTAAGTTACATATTTCACAAATTCTAGCTGAGCCTCTGTACAGATGTCTGAGCTATATACAGGCAAAATATTATTATAATAGAAGCATTTTTCATAAAAGGAGAATGTTTTGAAAATGGGTCCTTCTACGTTCATTTTTTGTCAAAATATTGTATTGCCCTTAAATAATTTTTTATTGTAATACTATTCTTAAAACAATTTTATATACGTTTTCTAATCTAAGTGACACTAAATATCATAAACATTGTCCATTTATACGCTTTTGCAAAATCAAGGTTCCGAACGTAGTCGGATACCTTAATTTTAAATGTTTGTTAAATTTTGTAATTTTTTTTAAATATACGTATATATAAAGTATTAATGAATAGCAATATTGTGGAATATATATTTATTTTCTTTCATTCACTTAAACTCTTTACATGTCGCTCAGTTTTTATTAACATTCAAAGTTCCATTACAAGTAGTAGAATTATCACAGCTATTCCTCAACAATGGGACAGAATTATCACAGCTGCTCTAACTCAGCTGTGCTATACATTTGGTAGTCTTTAAAACAAATCACTTACTTTCCTCTGAAAATGCAACCAATTTTTCAAATGCCGAGCAAACGAATTGAGCTTTGCAACTCTGCAGGGATTATATATAAACAACAAAGTTTTTGTAAGAGGCTTAGTGACTACGAAGGGGAGGAAACAGAATCGGCTTAAAATTTCTTGTTTTAACGGTGCATCTGTGGGGACCTACGGTTTTCGAAAAAGGATTAAATACACTTCAATTTAGAATCTCTCGTTGCAATTTTAATTATTTTGAGCTCTATTAGATCTTGGAGGTTTCCAGTGTATTGTTACAGTTTTGCTTTGAAAAGTATGGATTTGTATCTTTGTTTCAAAATGATTTGTCACGACAAATTTGTATTTAAAAGTTTCAAATTAAATTCCAGTAACTCATGTGAAACCACATTTAATATCGAATAATTCGGAAATATATGAATAAGTTACAATCAAAACTGTCCTGCTCCAGTGTAACTGTCCTGTTAATTTTTAATGCTTTTATTTAATTTGTTTTAAAATGTTAATGTGTTTGGGTGCTTAAACAAGCGGTTTTTAAGAGTAAAAGAACTAGAATTTAATACTAAAAGCGGTCAAGTTTTGTACTAGAGTTAAATCTACTAGTATTTGTTTCGTAATCTTCTCCAATGTTATGGAGTTAAGAATCATACGAATTAGATCATCGGTTCATTTATTCATTGGATTTGGTGGCCGCGGTAGCCGAGTGGTATAGGTATCGGATCGTGGCTTGCCTTGCCACGAGTTCGAGCGCAGTACCACTAAAGACCCGCCGTGTAGGGCAGCGATGCAAGTTAAATATGTCGAGAGCTGAAACGTCCTCCCGTTGGTGTAGTGTGGTGTGGTAATTAGGAGAGGGTGGTGCCAGCTCAGGTGTCGTCCACGTCACTTGACCATAGTTCAAAATTACGTGTTTCGTCGCCAAAAGCCCTCATGTAGCGGAACAGTGCGACGTTAATGTTCAATCCATCAATTCATTGGACTTGTTTATAAAACTTTTCTTTTGAAAGGTTTCACAAAAATTTAACTGTGGAACTCTTTAATTGTCGGAAACAGAAGAAAATCAAATATAAATGTAAAAAAAGGAATGGTGACAACTCAGATTTAAATAATGTATAAATGCAAATAAATTTTAGTGCATCTGTATGATTAGTACCTATTGTAATGCTGTCTGAATCAAAACTGTGGAAGGAATACTTTCTATATAATTTACAACAAATAAACATTTGTTATAATCATGAGAAAGATAATAACACTCTAAAAAAACCCTAATCACAAATCTTACCAAATATTGTTTCTCAATTATTTCTTTAGCATAAGAAAAACATGTATATATTACATATAACAATTACTGCTTATTGACGTGTGATGAAACCGTAATAGAAACAAATCACTAAATCACTTGGAAAACGTGAAACCGTATTTCATTCCGGTCGATTCATCGCAGTTTCCTTTCAGTTTCGCATTAGGATATGGATCGCGGCGAGCGTAATGATATCTGTCGGAGAAGAAAAAGTGAAGATATCGATAAGGTAGCCAGAGTGCGTGTCCGGAAATGTCTGATACGGGGAGCAGAAAGAAATGATTTCCCAAAAGTTTTCTGCTAAAGATACTATGATGACCAGGGTTTGTTTAACATTGCTCATATTGTTTATATGTACTTTCGTCGAAAAGGCGTGAAGCTATGATGAAATAGTAATTATTTTTACTTATGTAAAAAATTTGATTAAAATGTGAAAGTAATTACAGCACTTATAATTATTATCGCAACCTATTGTTGACAAAGTATGAAACGAACCACATGGTTGCCAATTCAGCGCGTACGACACGTAGGAAATCCGGGTTGCCAACTTGGCGAATTATTAATAGAATTGGCGATTCTTGCGATAATAGGTAAGTACTATAATTGCATGTAAATATTTTGCAGGAATTGGGAATAATCCACATTTTTCTTATAATCCGAAATCTACATTAAATTTTGAAATATTAAGGGATTCAGGTTTCATTCCAGTATTTTCTACATCAAATTCTTTTTAGGTGTTAATTTTGTATATTTTTCATAATTTTTAAGGCTTGAGTTTGTTTTTATTACAAAACGCTGATATTATTCTTCAAGCATTATAAAATGTACCAAAAGTACCGTTTGGTATTAAATAATAACAGTTGGTACTGTTTTTTAGATTTAAAACGTCATTATTCCTGGAATTGTTATTTCGTATACTAGGAGTTTATTTTTTTACATTATTACATTCGATTATTTAGATTTTAATTAAAATTTGGTTTACATCTGTGTGTCTGCTACAATAATATCTTTGAGAATTTTAATAATTGTAGAATTTGGAAATAAAAGAAAAATACTAGTTTAAACGATGATTAGTTCTTAGCTCTAGAAAAGCTTGCATTATTTCTCATTCTTCTAAAATAAATTTAACTTGATTAAACTTTTCATGTTTATTCTGTAATAGAATATATTGTCGAGTGATAAAGAGGCAACTAAAATTCTACTTAATTCCTTTTAAAGTCTTCTCTATATTCTTTTTTTTCAATTCCGTCATCTTATTCTAAACTGATTTACTTTGGGATTTCAACTATTTGTCAAAACAATTTTCAAAATTTTGCTTTTAAATTGAAGAAAATATACTGTAGACGAGTATTAAATTTTTAAAATAAAATTAATTTTCAATACTTAACCAAAAATAAATAATGTTTTGGCATTTATTAATTATAAATGAATGTATTAAAGATATACTTGTTTAAGATTTGAATTTGATTATTTTTAAAACTATTATTAACCCCTTAACTGTCACCTACGCTTTATGTGCCCCGTACGTATATATACGTCTTTTCGAAGTACGATTCTTCTCGTGGTGCTACTATCATTACAACTTATGAAATGAAATGAAATAACCTGGACAGTGTTTAAAAAGGAATTACTTATTTCAGACAAAAATTTGCTTATTTGTGTATCCCGTTCACCAATACACTTCAAATGCGTGCCTAAATGAAAATCTGTGAAATGAAAAGTTACGAATCACGTAACTTTTAACCGGCAGTTAGAGGGTTAAAAATATTTGCTTAAGATATGAATTTATTACAACTTTTGTAAAATTGATGATTTTGCAAGTCATTAACTAGAAAAGAATCATGGTCTAAAAAAGTACCATACAACACTTGTGGTATGCACACATGATTGCGTGTGCTAATCACATCAACGCAGGTAACCTTAAAAGAGATAATAAGGTCTAAAAATAAGCTAAAGCGTATTTTGTTTCTTCTTTCATTTATGCAGTTTTCACAACTTGAATTCATGATGAAAAGGATGTAGTATTTCAACAACTCTGACAGTCGTTTCCACTCTCTGAGGACTTGAATGGTTCTGAGAGGGAGCCTATATGTAAATATAGAATGACATTATCCAAACAATTAACAAATAAGAAGCAAAAGAATCGGCTAATCAAAAATATCAACCTAAAATGTTATGTTTAATACAAATCACACAAAATAAAACATACAACTTAGGAAAAAATTTTCTTGTATGTATACCAGTGCTTCTCAAACTTTCAATGTTTTCATCACGCATCCCCTCCTCTATACAAATAACAATATATTGAATTCAATAATACTATACATTGATCTAAAGCTACAATATAAATTTAACCTCTTAAAAGTACCACCAGCGTATGCAAGCGTCTCGTTCAGTGAAAGCGTTAATTGCCTACGCCTTTTCGAAGTACGATCTTTTATGTACACTGCTATCCATAAAATTATTCCGAAGGCTTTGGAATTGAATAAAAGAACCTTGACAGTGTATGCGAAGGATTTACTTACTTTAGAGGAAATTTACTTATTTATTCCTTTTCTTCCCCTCCCCTCCAATACATCATATACACACGCTTACGTGGAAAAAGAAAGCGTTTTATTCGGCAGTGAAGGGATTATTTATAAAACATACAAGTTATCAAGTGTTAATTTTTGTATATAATTTTATATGTGGCCTGCCCATGGCCACTGATAATTATTACATTTGTTCTTAACTTAGTACTGTTAAATTAATTATAAAATACACTGTGCAGTACTGATACATTTATAAGTGTATTATATGTATTAAATGATTATTTTATTTTTTATTACGTCATTATATTTTGTTTACTTTCAGTAAATTAATATATTTTTTAATCGTTTGCTTTTGACTTTTCAATTTGCTTGCGCCCCCATCTTAGAATTATGATGCCTCCCTAGGGAGGCGCGCCCCATAGTTTGAGAAACGCTGGGCTAATCAAAAATATCAACATAAAATATTATGTTTAATACAAATCACACAAAATAAAAGATGCAGCTCAGAAAGAATATTTCTTGTATATATACAAAAATTTCATTTACGGAAATTGTACTTCATATGAATACACCAAGAACTTTTAAGCAAACCCCGCTTGAATATTATCTAACAGCAACGAAATTTATACTATATATCATCACCCATACACTTGAATAATCGGACTTATACTCGAGATAAAAGAGATTCCAATTCCAGTTACTAGAGGATAGGTGACACAAGGCAATTACCTCAATAACAAGCATTCTTTTACAGTACTTGTGTCTGAAGTTGTGTTTGTAAATGCTTCATTTACATATTTTGAACACTTTTCGCCTCTTCTGAATATTTATGAAGTGTTGTAGGCTTATAAGTCTTTGTCACGAAGAGATTCAATTCCCTATCTCATCTCCAGGAGAACATACAACTCAACATGCTTTGTCTCTAAAGTATAAACTGCTTACAATCCTGCTTACAAACTGTGTGCAATGCACTGAATTGTAATCAGAAGATTTTGATTCGATTATAGAAAGTTTAAGGGAGAATGGTTCTTTTGTAATATGTGTAAATAATATATATAATAACGTGCATGTACCAACTGTATTGGAAATGCAAGTTATTTTCTGTTTGAAAATAATCATCTGTATGTGGAACCGAAATAGAATCCATTTTCATGGTATGATATTCCTTTAATGAATTTACAACATTACTTGATGGTAACAAAAGTTTTTAAAAGTATATTTTGTTTAATTAGATCTTAAATAAAGCAGAGACAGTTTATATTAATTAAAAACTAAAGGAGAAAGTATTGTCGCACGGAAAATTGAAACGAATCCAGTAAATATTACACCGAAATTTCCACTGATGAAATACAATTCATTATGATTAATAGAAATTAAATGACAATAAACTATTTCTGATGTAACTAATCAAGGTTACATTAAATTTTTCCGCATACACGTATACGTCAATTTTTATATAGAAGGCATTTTTTTTTATGGTTTTATTTAACAAAATGAAGTATTCACAAATCTTTAAAAAATATTTTTGAATAAAAAGGCTAATTAAAGCTACCTTAATATTGACTTGATTTTTAAATAGCACACACATTCACTGTATTTCCTTATAAAATGAGTTTTAAATTAAAATATTTGACTCAGAAAATATAAGGAATTCACCAAGAGAGAAAGCAAATGATTCTTTTTTCTGATTAAATAAAATAATTATATACGTACATCAAGTATGAGACAAACATCACGTTATACATGATACAAATTAGAATTTAAAAAAAAAACATAAACATTAAATATGAAGTAAATTAGAATTTAAAAAAAACATATTTTTAGACTTTTTACTTTTTTCCATAAAATGTTAAATATATAATAATTAAAATTATTATAAACGTTAGCAAAATAAAAAGTACTGTTTCAACTTTTTTATAAGAAAAATTCTTCTTAGTTACATTGAACTTTAAAATCCATAGTCAGAAAAATATACACTTTACAAAAATAAATTTGTTAAGTAATAGTTATAAAATTCCAAAAAATGTTTTTATACCTGATATTTATTTAACTTATGCGGGGTGTGAATATTTTAAACAATTTGTTAAAAGATAATTTTCATTCTTTTAAAATATTCATATTAAGTACCTTGAATATTAAATCTTTGTTCATTAAATTCCCTTTTTACTTCAAAATTCTGCCAAATTTCTTAAGATTTTTATTTCACATAAAACTAATTAATGCTAATTCGCTTAGATTAAATTATTTTTATTCTATTCATTTTGGAGATAATGAGGCTAAAAATTGGTTAAATATAATAAATATTCTTAGAATAGAAGAAAAAAATTAAATTCATTACCAAACGATAATTTCTTTCGTGAATCTTATCTTCCACAAGAATTTATGAGGAAACTTTCTCTAAGTATATATTAACTCCGTTCATTATATTAACTTCAAGATGTGTAAAGTATGCAGAATTTATTGTTATCGGGGTATTTTTTTAATTTTCTCCCGCATTAAATTAACCACTGATTAAGTTGATATTTTAACTGGAACAAAGTTGGATTGGATTCAGTGCGTGAAAAAAGTAATCTTTTTAATTCTCTAGCAATAAATTATCTCGAGAAAAATTAATTAAATATGAGTTTATATGAAACTTTTCATGGCAAAATTAAATGTTCAAAAAGTAGAAGAAATTATCATTGAATAATTTATTCTATTTTTAGAATGCATTACTGTAAAAGAAATGTAATGAATTAACTTTTTTTTTTCCATAGTGTTATGTTTATGCACACATATATCCAGAAAACATTAGTTTATTAAAACATTTAAATAAAGTAGCATCATGTGTGATTTTTTTTAAATAATATTTACTTCTCAAGTATCAAATTTAAAAAAGGATAAACTTGATTATTTTTAATATATACGAGCAGAAAAATTCTTAATTATACACTTATTAAAATTTTTATATGAAAAAATATGAAAATATTATGAAATATTTTATATGAAAATATTATGTTACATACTATCTCTCTATACTTAAAATTAATAGTTAATAGGAGTATAAGTATATTTTTCACACATACACACATTCACATAATTGTTAAATAAGTACTTATTTATGATTTTTTTTATGTATTTCAGATTTATTTTCTTATATAAAAAAACTACGCATAAAAATTTATTCTCATCATATATTTATGTAAATAATTTTTTCAGTAATGACTTTTTCATAAAATAATGCGACATTTGAACACATGTTTAAAATGAATATTTCAAACTATTTAAATAAAAATTAAACAAAATTTATACATATTTGAAATTAATTTCTAACATGGTTGGTTATAGTGAAAACGATTAAAAAAAATGTTATGATATTTTTCATACATACATTCAATGGTCAAATTATTATAATTAGCTCTTTAATGCAATATACGACCACATCTTGCCCTTAATACTGTATGAAATCTTTTTGGCATGGACCCTATGAGATGCTGGTAGGTGATAAGAGGAATCTGAGACCATATCCATGGAAGAGTGCATTTTCCAGTTACTTGGATGGTAACAGACCCAGCTGCTTGATACATTGTTCAATATTCTCTCACAAATTTTCAATTGGACTAAGATTCAGTGACAGTTCAGGCCAAATAAAAATGGGTAGGTCTCTGTAATGCTTTTGGAATTACTTGTGAACAATTCCAGTTGTATGACAAGCAGCATTTTCTTATCAAAAGTATTCATTCCCGGCAGGGACAACCATGAATATATCATGATAAGCTTGATTTGCGATAACACTTACAATACCCCTGGGCATTCAGACATTCTTCCACACGAATCAAAGTACCAACGCAAAGCCAATAAATCATTCCCCAAACCGCAATATTGCCTTCCTCAGCTTGAAAAGTCGTGGCATTGCAGGTGGGATCCATGCTTTGGTTCTTTTTCTCTATTATAAACCCAGTTGCCTGTACGGTGCAATTGAAAACGCATTTATTGGCCCACCACTTTCCAATTGTCTGCTGTCCAATCCTTGTGATCTTTTGCGAACTGGAGACGCCTAATCTTGTATGCCAACAGCAGTGGCTTTCGAATAGTTTGTCAGTTACCGCTATCTATACGGTGAGCAGTTTGCTCATATATATATTCGCAGTTGCTGCTGGCCCCTTTTGTTGGCCTTGGAAAGATTACTTCCCATCTACATGATCTTACAAAATACACCTGTGTAAATCTCCAAACCCAATATAATATATTGGTCTTGCTATTATAACGAAGGGAAGACTGATTATCGAACAATGAAGCAAGAACTGCTTAACAGAACTGCTAATGATTGATGATATTCTCTTTTAAAATACAGTGCAGTTCAAAGCATCTGTATATTTCAAACGAATTCAAGAAGGCTATTACGGTATAGATATAAAAACGCTGTTTACTACAATTCGTTACATATATACATAAGAAACTTTAGGTATGAAGATAATCTCAACGCAGACACACACACACAAAATTAGATTTAACTGTATAAAATCAAGCAAATGAAAAGAAAATTGGGCCTCATACATTTACAGAAAAGAGGGACCAACAAAATGGTACCAAATAATTAAAATAAATTTCTCATTTTGTCTCTTTAGTAAATAAATTTACACCTTATTATAGAAATGTTCATGAAATAATAATAGTAATATAGCATTTGTATTCAATTCAGTTTGCATTGATATGCAATGAAATAGAGAGCTAGTATTTGAAACACATTAAACATTAATTAAAATGATATTTTTAACTTATTCTTGAATATAGAGAATTTTAATTATTTTTCCCATTAAATGAGCATTTCACACAATGCAAATTTGAATTTATTTAATTAGAATCTATTTATAGGCACTTATAAAAACTTTTAATTGAAATCCTTTTAAAAGGAAATAAATTAGTGAAGAGGATTTAACTGATTTAAATAACTTGTATTATATTTTTAGATCCTACACATTAAATATATTTGGAATTAAGCAAAAATACATGAATAATAATCTACTCATATATTTACTGGGGGACAAACAATAATTCTTTTTTAAATTCATCTCTCCATTATAAGTGTCCTGTTATATGCATATGTCAATTTTGTTTACAAAATAGTTGAAATGTAAAAGACTACATCACATTTTTAAGAAAGAAAAAAATTCTTATTTTATTAACAGATTTTTATCATTTTAAAATAAAGCAAATTTACGTGCATTATTCTTTGTCGCAAGCGATACACTTTTGAACATAACATTTGATTTTAAATAAATTCATTTTTTAAATGTATACATTAATTTCATTATTTTGCCTTACGCGTTCTTTTGTTTCTATAAATCTATGCATGAAATTAACTATTACTATAAACATCTACGATGTACTTTAATTTTTCTAAAAAAATTAATACAATAGCTTAAAATTAAAAAAGAACTCTTTTTTTTTTTAAATTTAAATACCTAATTCAACAAACATCAGAATCTAAAGAGGACATTTTCTATTTCTGCACAAGTAGTTCATATTTTTTTTTAAATTTAACATTGTATTCAATTTGATACTCTATAGAATTAAATTGCTTTGAAAAGTTAAATAATGAAATAATGGAATATATTCTTTATACATTTCTATGCATATAATGTTTTTCGTAAATAAACCAATAGATTTATTATATAAAAATTTAAATGTGTTGCTTGTTAAAAATTACGTTACATTGTTTGTAAAATTGTTGAAAGAATAAAACATTACAATGTAATTCTATAGAACAAACACAGAAATATAAATACTCGTTGGAAGGTAAAAGAAGAAAATTCTAATTCAAAATCTTATATATTTTATTTTTAACAACTTTTACAATTTTCCATTTTTGTTTTTTTTTTTACTTATATTGTTTATAGTCATAACAAAAGGAATAATGATATAATTTAATATTTCAAAAGACATATTATGTTTGAAAATAATGTACGAATCAATTCAGAAAAAAACATCATCAAAAATATATTTTAGAAATATTTATTAAAACAAAGCAGCTTAAATATCATTGTATGGAATTTTAATAAAGACATTTGAATAACTATATGAATATTTTTATTATTTATCCGATGGTATTATTAATTTAGTTTAGCTGCAGATATGTAATATATATTCTACTTACCTAGTGAATAAAAAATTCTTAATTACTTATTCATTTAAACTCCTTTTATTAAAATAAACTGATAATTTTACTAATTAAAATTTATACTTAAAATATCAAAAACAATTTGACTCAAAGAAAAATTGAAAATACTTCGATAATTATTTTCTTGTTTCATTTTACAAAATTTGAAATGCAATAAATACTTTTTTTAGAAAATACATTGAGACGCTATATAATTATGATACTTTTACGGAGATCAGCCATAACTCCATGTTATTGACGCTGGAAGACGTTATAGCTATTAAAAGGGAATACAGGAACAGTGAAGCATAAATTATACTCTGTTGCTTGCAAAGAAAGGGGGGGATGTGATTCAACTGAGTTTGAACCCGGGATGATCGTAGGCAGTCGACTTGTAAGGATCAATATCTGCAAAATGGCTGCACTTGTGAAGAGTTCCAGAGCAGCAGTTATTAATATTTGGAGACTGTGAATTGTCAATTAGAAAACCGGGTCCCAGCGTCAAGCTTGTGGTCGCCACATGCTACGGAATGCTCATTTGGAAAGGAGAACTGTGAAAGTACCCCAATCCAACAGAAGAAGAATCGTGCTTCAAATGGAGGGAAATCTGAGTTAACCTTTCGTGGGCCATTTGTTTCTTTTTTGAATTTATAGCAGTTTTTTTATGTTTTATGAACAATTAAACAATAACATTTAAGAAAATATATTTTATTCTGCCGAGTCTTATGTTTATATTTAAATTTTAAGCGTTGGAAGAATACTACCCAAGGAAAAACTCACCGTCATACAGAAATATAAATTTAATGGTGATTATTTGTCAAGAAAAGATGAGAAGCATGTTGCAATGCTCAAGGCAACATCACATTCTGCACACATGTAGTGGGTATTGTTTTCTTGTTCCATTCAGCTACATTTCCTACATCGTCTATAGTTGGAAACCATCTTTCACATATGATTTCCCACATTGGCCAAGCGCATATCATCCGGAACTTCACACTTCTTTCCGTGGAGGCTAGCAGGATACCCTTTCTTTTTTCTTGAGGAATAATCATCTATTAGATGACGAGCTGATGCTGTACCGAATATTAGATGGTCTAAACTTTTGTTTCTTTTGTTCACTTGGGACAGTATGGAACTATTTATGATGGCAAGGTCAATGAAAGATGCTATGCCACCATTTTACAGATCTTTTTATTTGGCACCTTTTTTTTTTATCTTAGAAATCAACCCCTCTTGCGACATCGTTATTTACAGTGACATATTTTGGACAAGGTGATCTTCTTTAGTACCATTTTTTGTCCAATTTACAGATGTCATAATCGACGGATTATTGCAGTAGCACAAAGCTGAAGCGAGAATTTGTCTTCCCTTCTTTATAATACCAAGGCCAAAATTTTGTAATGGGTTTTTCGCTTCTACTGGTGTACTTTGTAAGATCATGTAGGTGGGAAGTAATCTTCCCAAGGCCCACGAGAGAATTAAGAAACACCTTTGAATATATCTGAGAAAAATGTTCACCGTATAGATTGCGGAAACTGTCGAACTGTTCGAAAGCCTCTGCCGTTGGCCAACAAGATCAGATATCTACAGTTCGCAAAAGAGCAAAAGGATTGGACAGCAGATGACTGGAAAAAGGTGGCCCAATGAATAGTGTTTACAATTGCACCGTACTGATAGAACCAAAGCATGGATCCCACCTGCAATGCCTCGACTCTTCAAGTTCTGGATGGCAATATGTGCTTTCTTGGCTTTGCGTAGGTCCTTTGATTCGTGGGAAAGCATGTCTGAATCCCCAGGGATATTTAACTGTTATCCCATATTAAGTATATTCTGTTATATTAATGCTTGTCCCTCTTGGTGATGAATACTTTCGGTAAGACAATGCTGTCTATTATACAGTTGGAATTGTTCACAAATAATTCATACAGAATTACAGAGACTTACACGTTCTTAGTTGGCCTGAACAGTCACCAAATCTCAGTCCAATCAAGAATCTGTGCGATGATATTGAACAATGCATCAAGCAGCTGGGTGTATTTCCATCCAATCTGAAGTCATTGGAAAATGGATTCCCCTGGATATAGTCTCAGATTCCTCGTATCACCTACCAGCATCTCATAGATTCCATGCCAAGAAGATTTCATACACTATTAAGAGCAAGATGGGATCCTATATTGCTTTAAAGTGCTAATCATAATAATTTGACCATCTGAATGCATGCATTAAAACGATCATAATTCATTTTTTACTTGTTTTCACTATAACCAACCATGTTAGCAAATGATTTCAAACATGCATACATTTTGTTTAATTTTTACCCAAGTATTTTAAAATACTCATTTTAAACACCATTCAGCGAACCTATTTTGAATACTTCTGGCATGATGCATAGTTGCATTATCGTCCATGAAATATCTTTCTCCTTCATGGTAAAAATACAACATTGCAGGATGCACTTGATCTGTCACTATATCTAGGTATCTCATGGCTGCTTGTTTACCTTTGAGGAGAAGCAGAGCACGCCTTCCGTGCCAGAAGAGCATGTCTCATATCATGATAACTCCCACAGGACCGTTGCACAGTGGGAATAGGCAAGTTAGACTCATGGCTTTATGGGGTTATCACCAAATTCGACGTCTTCCATCAGGGTAAAATAAGAGGTAGGGTGGTTTATCTGACTACATTACCCGTTCTAAATCCTCAGAAGTTCAGTGCCTTCTTTCCCGATACCACTCAGATTAAATTTTTGCATTTCAGGCAGAAATGAGTGCTTTTCTCTCAGGCACCTGTCTATGCATTCATATCCTCTGCAATTCTCTACGTATAGTTCGAGCTAAGATCTGTGGGAAGATCCTTGACTGATGATATGTATCTGTTGAAGCAAGTGGCAGTCCTTATTCTGCTGTACAATTCGTCTACACCGTTCTCGCTCTTGGAAAACAGTGCTCGAATCACAATTACGTCTTCTAAAGAAGGACTTTGGGTCCTGATTCCTACTTTTGAAAACCTTTCATATGGCTGCTTTTGAGATCACAGTGAGGTTTGTTGTCTTTGAAATCGAGGCCCCTACTAAACGGACACCTACAATAAGCTCTTTTTCAAATGGTAAAAAATCTATCGTTTTTCCCATTTTACTTCATTTATCGTGAAAAGCACACTCTTGTACTTTTCATATACTAGCATTATAACCAAGTGTAGCCCACGTCATAAAAAAAAATTGCATACTTCATGCCTAGCACGCATTCAAATGCAAATCTCGGATGTTTATAATTCATTGGCCAATGTGTGTAAATGTTTTTGAAATAGGAGTATCATAACTATTACATCAATTCTTAAAATATTCCACTTAATAAAACAGCAATTATCTTGTAATTCCAAAAACAGTGAATCTTCTTGATTATCAATTATCTTAATCCATTGTTGAATTAATTGTCTCAAGCCACTAAATGCACTTTTTGTGCAATTAAATAATTAGTTATGCACATACTAAGTATTCACTATCACAATGTTCTGTAACTCTTCCTTGATATTGAAAATTATATCCGTAATAAAGTGTAATATAGCTACAAATTCAATACTTTTAGAAAGTAACGAAGTTTACGTATTAAAACTTTCTCGGATAATAACTGCTCGTAGTTACTCAATTACGTTTAATCCTTCTAACAAATTCTAAAGTTTCTATATCAAATTATAGTTTGCGTCAATCTTAATTACTTCCTACTTAATAACTGTTAATATGTATAACTTGAAGTTATATCAGCGAAAAATTAGACTTACTTTGTACTAAAATTATTTTCGCTTGGGTATATTTGACATTGAAAAGTAATTATATAGGGAACACATACTAAATATTTTCTCTTTTCAGTAAGGTAATTATTTATTGATATAAAAACTTTTTATTTATTTGAAGAATTTTGATATTCTTCTTAAGTAATCCTCCTTTTGGACCAACATGGAAGCTAAGTCTTAGAAGAGTATTGAACAAAATAGAAAAAATTCATGTCGGCCACATGATAAATACAATCACGTGTTCTCCATTGAATTCAAAACTGACATTAGGCTTGTTTTTGTGTTTCTACTTGTAAAGTTTAATTTAAATTTTACATTTGATTATCCAATAAAGACGTTGAATTATTAAGATTCTTTAAAATGTTTTTCAAAATTTAAATTACGAGTACTTTTAAAACAAGTGCATTTTATTTACCTATGTGCATTATTATCATTTACAAATATGGACTGTTTAAAAGAATCTGTAAAAAGCAAAAGTTGGCCATAACCAGCTTTTTGACTGCAACAGTTGGCAACAGCTGATTAACTGAAAGCATGGGTTTGTATTTATCATGTGACTATATGACGTCACATGAATTTACCCCATTATAACAAGTGTAATAAATTAAATTCTCTAAAAGAATAACGTTGGCAAACGCTTCTTGCCTCACTGATATCGTAATAAAGCAATTATAAAACGTGTATTCTTGAAAAGATTTTGAAGAAAGAAAATACAGCATTCCGGAAGAAATTGCTTTTTAGAACATAAAATCTTTCTCAGAAAAACAGTTGATGAAATTGATAAATTGTTAAAGAAGTGTTTATTGCATTTTTTTCTTCGATTTATTTATCTGATTAATCAAGTCCTTAACTCCTTAATATTGAACCACAGAAAGAACGTGGATATGTATTTGTACTAATACATTACTAGCCATATAAGTTTGAAATAATTGTCGTATCTCATTTTAAATTTAAATTCCGGAATTTCCAGCATTGCTAGTTGGAGTCAGTATTTGAGTCACCACTTTGCCTTCCATTCATTACATCAAAGATGGAATCATGATATATAATTACTGCATTTTACTCTTAATCTTTACTTTACTTTTACTCTTTTATTTTGAACGTGATAACCGCTTTGAACTTCCCACGCGAGTTAGTTTACAAGACTTCAACTCGCCCATTTACGCTAAATGACCCTAAAGAAGCAAATTGAAATAGAATGCTTTTAAAATTATCTTGTTTTCTTTTAATTATTTGGGTGCCTGGACCTATGAAAACTAATGTTTTGGCAATGGTTGTGCTGGAAATTAGTCACAAAGTGCAAGGAAGGAGAAACTAGGATAACTGAAAATGATTTGTTACGTATATGTTATTCAGCATCAATAAATATTAAATATAAGTAAAATATTATGTAACTGAACGCAGGAAGACTTAAAAATTCTTAGGCAATAAAAGCATCTTTGGATAAAAAAGGGTGATTAAAAATATGAAGGGTAAAAAATTAATTTTAAAAATAAATTTCATAATTTTAAAAACATTCTGCTATGATCTGACTGTTAAAAACTCTGTAAAAATGAGCAATCCACGAGGTCTATCCTAACTTGGGTTTTCTTCAATCCAGTCAAATTTAACTTTTAACTAGAACAACGCCGTACCACAAAAGAACGTCACTACTGAATAACGTATAAATACTTAGGAAAATTGAGAAGATCGTACATATTTGTAGATGGTATTGCCACATTAGTTTGGGTCAAGACCGTATTGTTATAGCCACTTTTACAATTCAAGATTAATGAGAATTTTCCTTTTATCATATCCGAAGGGTTGTATCTCATTCAAATTAGAACACATTTATTCTTGCCCTTCAGCTTATCTTGTCTGCATATAACATACTCGTTTCTAGTGTCAAACTTAATAAAAATACATTATTGCAATTTTTTTTGTTTGTAACCATTTAAAGTTTGATTCAATGGGTTCATCACCCAAGCGGCATTCTGATCTCCCCGGGAACCTCAATGATTAGCGAGAACTCCACCTCAACCAACATGAGGAAGAGATACCGCTACCAATAGACCAACTTGAGGCCAAGTTATTTTACAATGGAGGACTCATGATAAAGTTTTGCGTTTAACCTTTCATAAATTGTCCTGTGTGCCATCATTTTTATGCTTCTTTCTAAATAACTCAATTTCTCACTGATCATGGTAACTTTAAACGATATTTAAACAAAATTAATTTGGTTCCATCATCTTCCTGCGATTGTAGTATTGGTGGGGGGAGGGGGAATGCAGAACATGGGCTTCTTCTGTGTTCCAAATTTGTCAGAGAAAGAAAAATCCTACGCCTGGCTCTCAAGCGTAATAATATAAACTAGCCTCTACATTTACACCACCTTATTTCTTCCGTAAGTGCTTTTGAAAAATTCTGTAAATTCATAGTAAACATTTGCAATCATTCAGGACTTTTAAATTTTCTTGTTTTCCATACGTGATGGGTTTCATACTGTAAGTATAAGACGGGGATTTATAAATGTTTTAAATAAAAAAAATTCATAAATTGCAGGGGAGATATTACCAATTAATTTCGTGCTGCTTTTTAGAAAAAAAAAATATATTATATATGTATAATATTCATATTTATATGTTACGTTGATGTCATTTGTTTTTAATTTATTATTTTGTCTTTTCTTTAAATTTTAAAACTGTAATTGAGTTTCGAAACCTCTGAACTCAAATTCTGTGCAATTTAAAAAAGTTCTTAAAACATTATTCATTTAATTCTTCATACATCTTAAAAATATGTTAATTGCATTACCTTAGTTTTTAACTATATCTTCATTATTAAAAATATAATAAAAACACACACAAGAAAAGATCATGCAGTTTCCAGATGACATAATTCTAAAAGAATAATAAAAAAAATCCTTATATTTATTTCACGGATGTTGTTTAAAACAAGTCCACGTTATTGACGTGAAATAAGAGAAGAATATGTTCAAATATAAAGTTCTAAAACTACGCCCAAGCAATAAAAACAACTTCAATCTCTTTATAAAATAAAAGCCATATATTCCTGCTCCATTGTCTAAGTATGACAGATTCAAGGAGGTGTCAATAAGGAAGTGATGTCCCGAAAGAATATGGAGTCACATTGTTTTTGTCACCTTGGCCTCACTTATATTCTTTTGGTATAACACAAGATTGTTCCTTTACTTAGATACTTTATTCTTGGGTCCAATGCTAGAAAGATATGATGCCAATTGTTCTGTTGGTTGTTCTTTTTATCGATAAATTAAGTTCTTTTGCAAGACGTGATGATTCTGTAAAATTAATAGCTTCATTGAATATTTGAATACCTTCTATTACAGCAGGACTCGGTTGTAAATTTATGAAAAAATTTCGACGCTGAGTGGATTTTTAACATAAACTACATCATATGCTAATGAGTTCACCATAGGTATTTCTAATAATAATAATAGTCTTAATCCTTAGATGATTATAACAATTCGATATATTTATATTCATATAATTAAATATTTGACCTGAATGATTATACATTCATAATAAGTTCATTCTAATCATTTTTTTAAACTAACGTATGATTTATTTTGTAAATATTATAATTATTTTTTAAAGTGTAAAATTATTTCCCAACTACCATGGTGGCCAAATGATCGTGGTCTCCAACTCGTGGTGACTTTGTATCTTTCAAAACATAAGTTTGAACCTTGTTGACAATATCTACCTAGTAGAGGAGCTGATGCATGTCAAATATGTCCGGGTTCAAAGTCTTTACGTTTATGCGGTGTGGAAGTTAGGAGAGTCCTCATCACTTGAACGTGGTTCAAAATTCCTCTTCAGTTGCTTTCATATTTTTATTTAAGATATTCTCAACGTTGCTACATCTCAAGTTGATTGGTGCGGCATATAGCTCAAAAATAGTATTATGCATTTTGTGGATATTTTTTATTGCAAGGTATATATACAAATAATTCAATATCGGAATATCATAACAATAACAATAATAGGATAATTATACAAATGAATTATTTGGAATTTTTTAACCTAAAGCTATTATAATCTTTTAGCTGAAATTTATTAAACATATTGTGCTGACAATAGCTGTTTATAAATGTACTTTTTTTACTTTATGAAAAAAAAATTAAATTATTTTCCATTAATATTTATATCAAATGAATAGTGTAGAGTGATGGACATTAAAAATTAAACTAAATTTGGTAAACACGAAGTTGAATTCGATAAAGTATCGTTTAATGTAACAAGTATTCCTTAATCCAAGCATAATAAAACAAAGACAACACATATCGTTAACGAAAACCATGAACAAATAACAGGGATTGGATTTTTATAGCGACCACATTCTTTCTTCACTAGCCTGTACTGAAGATGAGTCGTCGCTAGAGGGCTTAAGACAATCAATTACAGTTATTATAACAAAAACGGTTGCAATAGTAGAAATAGTAGTAATTCTTAGTAAGAAATTCCAGTATTTCTGATTAATTAGGTTATACTAACATATACATTATTATTATTATTGTTATTGTTATTGATATTTTTATTGTTATTGTTGTTATTGTTCTCATTATTTGTTTTACTATTATTATTATTGTTAGTATGCGCCAAAAAATCCGAATCAGTTTGTGGTCGTAAGTTTATTAAAATATCTCTTTATCCTATTAAAATGCATTTTACGAATGAAATTTAACTACCACAAATCTAAAAAAAAATAGATTTAATAATTGACTTAATTCCACCTTATTATGCACAAAGAAAGTATAAATTCATTTGTGAAACATCCCTATTTGAATTCTATTTACATTTCATTAGCAAACATAATTCATTCTTATAAAACAAAACAAACAGTTTGCGTGGACTAGAGTTTCCCCAAACTCTCATTCTATTAATATCTTTAATACACCATCGAAAGAAGAAAAACTTCTTGAGAATCCAACCCACCAACAAATATGCGCCATACTTGCGAAAAAGATTCCCTTTTTAACAAACAAACAAAAGACAAAATAAGTTAGAGAGAACAAAAGAATAAAACCTGGAACTGATACGTCACAACATTTTACTCGCCGGAGCGATCCAATCCCAAACAAAATGCAACATCAAAGCATAAACCCTCACATTGAGAGAGACCACGAGTAAAAAGAAGAGAAAATAACATAGGCCTATCGAATTCTTCCCTATTCTCGGAATCCGATGTAGTTAAAAAGAAATTCCCTTTTATTCCATGATTTATTTTAAGAGTCGCTTCTGGTATTAGAAGAAGCATCTGTGTTGAATTGGATGGGGGAATCCTTCCATTTTTAGTTTTTCCTTTTTTTTTTTATCCCTCTTCACCAGTATTTCTGTGGGAAAACCTTCTGTACCTTCTCCTTGGGGGGATTTTTCTCCCTTTATGGTGGAAGACAGCAAGATTTTTTTCGTCTACTTCGCGGGTTTACGGCAAACTTAATGCACGAAATAGAATATAGTGTTGTAGGGGAGAAAAAAATAGTAAAGAGGGGGAAAAACCTTAGATATCGCATCAATCGAAGTTTTTTTTTGTAACCATCTCAGGCTATATATAATTTTTGGAAAACCCGCACCCTTGCCCACCACCCCCCCCCCCCCCCCCCCCCCCAATACTTTAATAACTTTATCAAGTATGAGGGATAATTTATACATAACAAAATACAAGAGATCATTTTCTTAAATTTGGTTACAATTTTACGATATCTACTAAATATTTTTGTTGCACACAAATAAAATGAATTTATTATATCATTTTTCAATGACTATATAATGTTAGCACTGAGAATTCAACTCGAAATTTGTAAAATAATATTAAAATGCATAATATATTTGGAACATATACGGGGCATAAAAACTTCAAAAGCTATAATCTCTCGTGTTTTAACTTTTAAACCAATAAATATCAAAATGATTCTATGCTTAAGAGATAAATTTTTTGTGTGAATATTTATTTTTAATTCAAAGATTACCATAATGTTAGTATTTGAATTCAAATTTGTATTTTTTTTCTTTTATGTGCATGACTTTTGAAAATAAAATAATAGTAAGACTAAAGTGTTAAATTTATGATGCATGTTCTGCCTTTTATAAAATTAAGCATTGTTAATATTCTTGAGAAAAAATATAGACATGCATATGTATGTAAATGATAAAACTTAATCACCGATTTAGTTGAGATAAATCAATATTATACGAATCATAATACTACTAACATCATAAAAAAGATTTTAAAAAATTATAATGGAATAACTAAATTTGATTAAGATAAAGGTACATCATTCTTGATTTTTTTCCCAAAATTATATTATATTATTATAATCACATAAGTTTTTTCCTCCAAACATCATTTAAACCACAATACTCAGTTTTAAAGAATAATTTAGCTGCAACTCTGAGAGTCTGTGAATCATTTAATACTTAACTTATGTATAGTATAAATCAGTATTAAAAAGTTCTATGTACACTTAAATATATTTCTATATATGTAATCTGTATAAACTAAGTGTATCTTTTCAATAAATATTTTAAATTTAGTTATTATTTTAAGTAGCCGACTACGTTCTGAACCGTGATTTTGCAAAAGCATACAAATGAATGTTTTTTTTTTAATATTAAGAGTCGCTTAGAATAGAATGTACGTATAAAATTGTTTTTAAGAATATTTTTACAATAAAAACTTATTTAAATGCAATATTTGGGCAAAAAAATGAAAGAATTGCCTCTTTTAAAAACATTCTCCTTTTCAATGGGTGGGCTTCATTCAAAAATCAATAAAAAAAATTCCTTCTCCTCATAACAAACTTTGGAACCTTATTTGGACTGCTAAATCCCATAAGTGAGGACTTAACCAACTATGTTGTTTTCAGACACGGTTAGAAGGTATAAAGTATCACCTTTCTCCTATCTGAATTTCAAAGACACCCACTGTTCTTCTGCAGGAAAATAACGTGTATCGTGTTATCATAGTCCGAAGACAACCATTGACAAAATAAGGGGACGGAAGATAGCATAGCTGAATGCGTATTAAAAAGTAATTTATTTTCAGAAATAACTGTCTTCTACTGTCTTCCAAAAACTGTCTTCTACCGTCTTCTAACTGTCTAATGAAAAAAGTAGTTCAATACTTCTTTTTTTCTTTATGAGTTTTAACACGGGAGTGGTTGTGTGGGGCACACAGTCACCCCAAACACACGAAATCTTTAATTCTGAGAAAACTGTTTATTTGTTATCAATGATCTTGTCAGTATTCTCCTATATGACAGTCTTCATGGGAAATAAAATGTATTTCATAATCACATATTTCTCTCTTTTTTTTTTTTTGAGAATGGGAAACGTTTTTTTACAATCTTAAAGTACTGACTGAGTTACCCACGCCACTTATGTGTTGCCACTTATGTTACAAAATATTTTCTACGAACAGACTTTCCCCATGTAAACGACTTAGTGGTGTTGATTGCTGTGTTCTATGATTCCTTATGGTTTATAAATGTAAATGAATCAAAATATTTTTTTAAGAAAAAAGAAATGGGCATCTGCGATCTGCAAAGAGTGAAGTTGATTAAATCATGGATATTAATCATGATAGAAAAAATAAATTTGAGAAAAATGTTGAATATGAAACATTTGAGTTGAAAGGAAAATTTTCAAATGCTACCTAAGAAACTCAATCAAGAAAGATATGAAGCCACAAGTTCACCCAAAAAACAAAATTAACCCTATCAAAAAGACACAAGTAAGAAAAAATTCAACAGGCTATTTGTCGATCATCAAAAAGGATAATAAAATTATAATAACTTGAACAAAATAAGACAGTTTGTCCTGCAAATATTCCTGTAATGTTAGTGAAAGGTGTCTGGGATTTGTTTTCTTTATTAAAATCACACGCATTTTTGAAACATTTTAGTTCAATTTGATTCACCTTTTTCTCAAATTATGAAACAAAATTTGAAAAGTCCTTAAAATTAGGTAAATATACTTAATCTTAATTAAATAATTCACTGTATAAAAAAAATAATTTTAAAAAAAGGATTGGGGGTGACTTAGTCACCCTGTGCGACCACTAACTTAACTATCGAGCTAGCAACTGTTTCCGGTTTAATAATTCCACGTAAAGTATGCAAATAAAAGTTCGAAATTCAAAATGCTTTTCGAATTAAACTTATGACAAGAAATACAAATTGTTAACGTAAATTTCCCCAGCAAGAGGATATTCATTATCATAACAAAATAATGTTTACTTATCATTATCAATGAAAATTAACATCTCTAATTGAAGGAATGAGTCACCTAACTAATAATATGTTTGAAAGAACTCAATAACAGCATTAATTTTCAGTAAAGTAAATATTTGGATTCAATTTGAATACGATGCTTACATTTTTATTGAAACTTTCCAATCAATATGTAGAAACCAGATGTAATTATTTATGTGAATAATTGATATTTAAAATAAACACTCAGAGTGATGAAACGCTATTTGTATTACCATATTACATAATTGTTAATTATATGTATTGCATCATTAGTTTATAAACTTTGTTATATAAATAACAAATAATTTACTGAAGTTTCATACTTAACTGTATTTACCTATGTATGTATTTACCCACATGTTATGGCAATTGGAAATATTTTAGGGAGGGGGGAGTTTGGTGGTTTGAAATTTTGCGTAACTTTTTCAAACCTGTAATGTACCGCAGTATCATTCTTTAAAAAATAAATAAGTTTTAAATTTTAGTTTCTGTGCAGTCTTTAAAATATTTAAAGAGATTGGTATTGAAATAGTATATATACCCTATAATCCGGTATATAACGCAAGCCGGAGTATACATTCAGGCAGCATTTTTTTTTATTTATAATTATATTCGCTAAAAAACGAGCACTCCCAATTTTTACGAAGAAGCCTTAAAAATACGTGTGCTCTTATGTTTCAAAGTCATTTATTCGAGATATTATAGCAGCCTCTTTTGAAAAAATAGTGTACTTCTAGAACTACAATCCTTTATGTTCATTAGAGGTATGTCATTTATTTAAGATAAGGATTATTTCAATCAATGTAAATGTCTAAAATTTTTTTTTTATGTTCATGTTGTTTTTAATTTTTAAAGTTATCACTTTCATACCCAGTGTATAACGCGTACCCGTAATTTTCGATTTATTTCTTGCTTTTAGTTCTTTGATGCCTGGTAGTACATATGTTGTATCACTAGTTCTTATTCGTTTATTGTGTGGTGGTACATAAAACGTACCACTTGTTTGAACGTCTCAGAAATTGATGCTAGGGGGGTACATTCTCTGAACCATCACAGAGGTCAACTCCTAGTATTTACTCAAGTTTCCAACAGATGTCGGAAACTAATTGTATATAGCCGGTTTATGGAGTAGCTCATTTTTTATCATCTCTGAGTCTTTTGAGAGGTATTTTTTGAAAGTGACTGTGTTGTGTATTTTAAGTGTAAATGAAAATGATTCTTGTGGTATTTGATACAAATCAGGTACGTACATATATTATGTAACTAAATAAGTCAACATTACAATAATTAGCACCTCACATGTGCATTTCTAGTATGAAAATATGAGTAAAAAATGTATCACCACGCTATTGAAGGCCATCTTCTGTACAAATACAAAAAGTTTATTTTTTTCGCAATAATATACAAGTTAATTGTAGGAGATATATTTGTTGTAAGTTACATTTTTTTAATAAAAATAATATTTATTAAATAATAGTGCATACACAAAATTACACAAATGTTCTGAATGAGCTATAGTTCGTGTTCAGGGAATACAGCTAATACACTTATTATATGTTGACGACATAAAAACTAGGTAAAACAAAATAATGTATAGAATAAAATATTTAAAATAAAAACTAACATTAGGTAAATTAAGACTAAACTAAAATCTAAAATTAAATTTACAACATTAATGTAGGAAAAACTGAAAATTTTTTAATATATAGAATGAGTAACAGAATAAGATGAAGAAGTGTATTTATTTATTTTTCCAAGCTCAAAGCAATCCTGGTTCGTATAGAATGGATGTGTTGTGTCTGCGAAGTTCCATTGCGCCGAGGGAAGAAAAAAATCATGTTCCCAGAGCTATGATGCTTGAAGTGTGGTGGTACAAAATATGTACCACATATTTTTTTAAAACTTTGGACAAAAAGTGTTTGATTTTATTATTATGTAGCAGCTTTTGTACAATAATAATAATTTTATGAGGTTTATCTAAGATATTTGCAATTATTTCCCTGTAGAGCATTATTTTTATAAAAAAATCAACTCATGAAAGAGTTGAAAGTGCGCTTTCTACAAACGATTATAACGGTGCTCTTATTTTTTTTTATCTTCAATTCGCTGCATTAATAAAAAGTTTACGAATTTTAATTCTGTGTGTTTTTTATACGCAAACGATTTCTTTTAATACTTATTAGAAGCAGGAAAAAATGAATCAAATAAAATATATGCTTATTTTTATAATTTCGTACATCCAAAATGCATGATATAATGTACATTTTAAAAAAATTACAGAACTTATTGTAGTGTGTACAAAGATAGAGAAGTTTTGCGTGTGTGTCAATTTTCATGAAAAAATATCAAATTGACATTTGACTCTATTAATCTAACAATCCTCTCTTTATAAATGTTTCTGGTAAATTACATGAAAAAAAATGATTTTATTATATTCAGTCTTACATTGTGTTTTCAAAAGGACAAAAACTTCTCGACAACAGAAAAATGTCCAGAGAAAAGAATTAATATAAATTACGTTATTCCAAAAGTAATTGTTCTTAAAAAATTTTTAAGTGCCAAGTGAAAAATTAAGCACGATAAAAGAAATTTTCTTTCTTCAGAATAAGCAAGTTACAAGCTCTTTCAAAATAAAAATAACAAGAAAGGTTAGTAAGAAGACAGAAACTCACTTTGCAAAGCATTCTTTTTATTTTTTTTTTCAAAAGAAATAATTTTGATTTGTTGACATAAAAAAGCAAGCGGAACTAAGTTCTTGGAAAAGACATTAATCTTTCTTGTTAAAATTTTTATATTAATCTTAAGAAATGCAAGAAGTTGTCTTAAACTCAGCCAGCCGTTGATGTATTAAAGTTTCGAAAACTTTTATATGATTAGTATTCTTTCTCTCCCTTCATATTTTTTGTTAATCATTTTTCATCTAGCACGTCACAAACGATTAATATTAACTAGAGCTTGGGCAAACTTCAATAGAATTTTTTATAAATTCTTTATTATTATTATTATTTAAAAAAGAAAAAAAAAATGTCAGTGAATATTGTATCTGTTTTGTAACATCAACTAAATCAGAGGTGGGCAACTTCAGTGTCATAATGGAGAACATTACAGCCACCCCCGCCCTGCAAAGTCGGGTTTTCCTTTAATATTTTATAATTGTTTTAAATACGCACTGGGCATCATTTAGGTCTGTGGTACTCAACCTTTTTTCTGTTGGGCCGCATATACATATGTTAGTGATATCACGCGGGCCGCAATGGGCGTTTAAACGGCATGGGTGCGGAGAGAAATGCTGTAAGACACAGATAACATTGGAAATTACAAAAATGTGGAAAATTGATCAAAATATCATAACTCTCTAGCTTTGCTTTTTTTAATTATCATTTTTATATTTTTTTATTTTTGTCACTAATACTAAAAACAATTTAAGAAACACTCCTTCACACACACTCGTACAGTTTTTGCATCTCAGTAAACGGTTTCATATGATTACCAATAATATAACAAACTTCATAGGATGTCTTTGTTACTGCTGTGACATTACAAATGACAAAGAACTTTGCAGCTGTTGCAAAGGATATTCAATGAAGCTTAATTATTGTCATTGTATGATTTCTCTTAAGTGGCATTTTTTTTAAGTACATCACTTCCGTGACAAATCGCACAAGTTCTGATCCAAGTTTGTTTTTCGCTGCAAAACAGTCAACCTCCGTATCATTTGAATATTTTTCGCTTGACAGGTATTGGAAGTTATTAAAAATTAGTTCCACATACAGAATAGTTGCTACTCCTCTGTTGCCTGTTATCACTAACCGTAACCGTTGCAAATAGAAAAAGAATATCAATTCGCAACCATACTACATCGACAGCAAAAGAGCAAAATCGATATATTTGATTTCTTGTTAAGGTGTCCGACTATATTCGGAACCGTGATTTTAAAGAGGCGCATAAATGTATAATTTCCATGATATTTAGTGTCACTTAAATTAGAATACATATATAAAAATGTTTTAAGGATATTTTGAAAAAATATTTAAGGCAATATTTTGGCAAAATAGCTTAGAAATTTTTTCAAAATGTTCTTTTAGAAAAATGCTTCCATTATAATAATATTTTGCCTGCATATAGCTCAGACCTCTGTGCAGAGGCTCAACTACGATGTTTGAAAAATTCACATTATTTTCAGAGATGCAAACATTTGAAATAATTATCGGCGTTTTTTTCTTAAAATTTCTGCCCTCTGTTGTCGTAAAACATGGATAAACCCACTTCTAAGTTATATATTTCAAAAATTCTAGTTAGGCCTCTGTACAGTGGTCTGAGCTATATACAGACAAAATATTATTATAATAGAAGCATTTTTCAGAAAAGGAGAACATTTTGAAAATGGGTCATTCTATGTTCAATTTTTTGTCGAAATATTGTGCTTAAATATTTTTTTTATTGTAAAAGTATTCTTAAAACAATTTTATATACATTTTCTAATCTAAGTGACACTAAATATCATACATATTATCCATTTATACGCTTTTGCAAAATCACGGTTCCGAACGTAGTCGGATACCTTAAAGAATTTCAAACCATATTTTTAATACATTTTTCTTAAATAAATGAATTTCTCAGAGCAATGGGTCATGTCCGGGCCACTTAACACTCGGTAGGCCGTAAGCGGCCCGCGGGCCGCAGGTTGAGTACCACTGTGTTAGACGTTGAGTCCGGAGTTTTAAGTTACGCTACTGGACAACATGTTTGGCTAGTGAGCCACATTGTCTGAGCAGAGGACCGAAGGGCCTCACCTTTTTACAATGATTACATTTAGTATAAAAAAAGCCACCCATCCGATATAGTGATTAGTGACGCTGTCTGCTGTACCGTAGGACTTGGGTTCGAATCCCAGGAGGCATGAATGTTTGTAAATGTCTAGTACCTTTGCAATAACCAGCCAGTGGTTGTTGGTGTTTGGGGGGGGGAGAGTAAAGATCAGCCATAACCAGTTTCAAATTCAGATTTATTATCCCACTTACTTAAAACATATAACTAAAGGTAGGCAATGCTCTAAGCCAGTGTTTCTCAAACTGTGGGGCGAACCCCCTAGGGAGGCATGGTAACCCTACAAGGGGGGCGCGAGTTTACCGAAAAGTCGAAAACAAAAAATTATTTAAGAAAAAAATTGTTATATTTTACTGAAAGGAAGCAAAACAAAGTACATTCTGATTTAATAAAAAATAAAATGCACATTAACACTGATATAAAATACTTATAAATGTATCAGTACTGCCCAATGTGTTTCATAATTAATTTAACAGTATTAAGTTAAGAACAAGTAAAACTTACCAGTGACCCTATGGGCATGTCTTAAAATTATATACAAAATTTAATATTTTTCTTGTAATTTGTACGGTTTATAATTGAAGTCGTATTGCAGCTTTACGTCAAAGTATATTATTATTGAATTCAATACATTGTTATTGTATGGAAGGGGGCGGGAGAAAAATATGATTGAAAATTGGGTCGCAAGTATAGAAAAGTTTGAGAAGCATTGCACTACGCCACGAATTAGAAGAGCAATCACACATCTTAAGAATACTTAATATACGCGAGTATGATCTACTCCACTTACTCTTGGAGCTCTCTGGACTTCTACGCTAGACTTCACGGTAAATCTCTTATTTGTACGACCTACAGTCGTAATTTTTAAGCTCACAATCTTATAGCCTATTCTCCAATTATCGATAATTTACCATCCAGCGACTATCCATCAACTAACTTCACGTACCTAAATGTCCACGCTTAAATATAACAACTCATTTGAATAATTAAAACATTCTTCTTCGGAAGAAATTTTCAATAAAACTTACAGTTAAAAAGTAATAAATTTACCCCGAGAGGATTAGTTGAAGATTCGCAAATAGAACCCGTTACACCTTCGCAACATGAGGGTCCTCGAAAAGCCGTTGAGTCACAAGTCCACTGGTGAAGTTGTTGGAAGAGGGATGGGAAGCCTCTGACCACCCCAGGGCTGTTCTCCCTCAAAATTGGGGTGGAAACGAGCCAAAACGTACTGTCACCTGCATGGTGCTCAAGGCTTTGGCTAACGACAGGTGTACAATCTAGCCCTTTCCTATGATGAATTTTGTGGGCCTCCATCTGGCACTTACCAATTAGGTGGCATTAGTAACAACAACAGTATAAAAGAAGGATCACTATAATTTAAATCAAATAGTAGCAGTTTTATTCTATTTGTTTACTGTGCTAATTTTATACTGTCTATAGCGGCAAGCACATTTTTTTAAGAATCAGTTTAATGAGACGACTGTATCCTATCACACTTTTCTACAGTTTTTCAATTCCTACTATTAGCTCACACTCTCTCTATATTTATTTATTTATTTTGGTGGAATTTTCAATCGTTAATAAAATACATTTTAAAGAGCTGCATTGAGCTGAAATTTTATAAACGTGATTATTTTGGATGACAATTTAATTATAATTGATAAAAACTAATTGATTAAAACTAATTATTCAAAGAATTACAAATACAGCCACGTTGATCTCATTTTTGGCGACTTAGCGACCCTTTTGGCGACTTGTGTCAAAACATGAAAAGGATTTCTTTCTCACATTTTAAAGCAGTCGTTTGAGCTGCAATTTTCTATACACTATTTCTGGGAGGGGGTAAAAATACGATAATTTAATTATAATTAAATTAATTGATTGAAACTATTTATTTAAAGAATTACAGATACAGCCACATTGGTTTTATTTTTTAGCTACTTGGGTCAAATCTTTAAAAGATTTTTTTCTCACGTTTTAAAGCATTCAGTTGAACTGATATTTTATATACACGATTGTTTTGATGACAATACGATACTTTAATGATAACTAATAAAAAATTAATTACCACTTAATGCTGTGATTCTGTCATACGTATATACATATTTGTATTTTTTAATTGTAATTATTTAATAAATAATAGCTAAAATAAATTTTTCTTTGTTGATCTAAATAGGATTGAGACTTTTTTTTATATTGCTTTTTTTTTTTACTTCAAGAATGAGATCGATTTTTTAAAATTCTCATCACAGCCTTCAAGTGTATATCGGCTAACTTTCACCTATGGTTACTCTTGTTGATCCTCATGCAAGAAATGCTTTCCAGACAAACGGATGTTGACTAACGCAGTGCTTCTCAATGTTTCAATAGTAGCGACCCAATAATCAATCATAATTTTCATCGCACCCCCCTCATACAATAACAATTTACTGAATTCAAAAATACGATGCTAAAACTACAATACGACCTCAATCTTTTAAGTTCCACCGTCGTATATAAACGTCTCGCTAAGTCAAAGCGTCAATTTCCCCGGACGTATATATACGTTTTTCCGAAGTACGATCTTTTCTCTACACTGCTATCCATATAATTATTCCGAAGGTCTTGGAATGCAATAAAATGACCTTGACAATGTTTGTCAAAGATTAACTATTTCCGATTATTTGCTCTTCTTTATTCTCTCCCCCCCCCAAAAAAAAACACCACATACGCATTTCTACGTGGAAAACAAATCTCGTAAATTTTAATCGACAGTTAAGGGATTAATTATAAGCCTTACAAAATTATAAAAATCCGAGTTAATTTTTGTATATAGTTTTATATAGGACAATCCCATGGGGTCACTGTTAATTATTAAACTTAAATTTAAATTAATTAAAAATTTAAAAAAAAATACATTGTTAATTTTGAAAATTTATAATTAATATATTGAAATTAATTTTTTTTAAATTATTGAATTTTTTGTTTCAATTTAATAATTTTTTTTTAAACTTTTTTTATTTTAAAAAATATCTTGGTTAAAAAATTTTTGTATTGGGGGGAAACGGGAAACACGGGATTAATTTAAAAAAATTTTAAAATTTTTAATTTGGGGGGGGAAATTTTTCTTTGGACAAAGACGTAAATAAAAAAGTTCAAAACAAAAATTTTTTTCAAATAAAAATTTTCTATGATAAACAGTAAAAAAAATTCCCGGGCTGTTTTTTTGGGGCGGGGTTTCAAAATAACCCCTTTTACCGGGGTAACCCAAAAAATTTTTTTGGGGCCAATTTTTTTAAAAACCCGGGAAAACCTTTTTTAAAGGCCCTTTTAAACCTAAAGGGGAATTTTTTGGGGGGTAAAAACCCACCTTTATTTTTTAATTTTGACAAATTCGTAGCCCCCAAAATTTTTAACCAAATTTGGAAACCCCCTAATCAATTTTCTGGGGTTTTCCCATGCCCCTTTTTTTCAATTTCCCTGTTTGAAATCGAACAAATTTTTTTCTGAAAAAATTTTCCCACAATTACAGTACAACCGCAGGGGAAAACCAAATCGTTGTAATATTTATATTTTAGAACCGATTCGTGGATTTTATGAAAAAACAACCACAAAGAAAAAAAACAGTTTTTTAAGAGCGATGCGAATTTATTATCAAAAATCCAACTTTAAATCAGGATTCAGCAGAATATTCACAGAGTAAATACCCAAAAGGGTTTTACACCTTCAAAAACAATCAAACACAATAACCGCTTTAAAAATACCTTTAAGTAAAGATTATTCACAAGCACAGCCGAGCCAATCCCCATTCAAAACAATCCTCCTACCCCGCTGGTTTACCCAGACCCCGCCGTCCCGGCGAGCATCTTATTTATGGGCGCGACAAAAAACTTCCAGAAATATGGGCCCCCGGGGGCATTAGTGGGAAATCCCCCATTTTCAAAAAAGGTTCCAAAAGGGTTCCGAATTTTCCGGCCCAATGACGCCAAAATGGTTGCCAAATTGGCCGCCAAAATGATGCCAACTTGGCTCTAGTGCCAAGATTTCGCCAAGTTCTCATTGAGTCGGCATTATAACGTAAGGGGCGGCATTGCTTGTGAATGGTACAATTTTTAACATGAAATAAACATAACACAGAGTAATATAAATGCATTAAACACTCAAATACAAATTATTTACACTATTTACACAAAATTCGTAACAATATGTAAGAAAATATGTAAAAATTTGTAAAATTTTTATATGTAAGAAATAAAAAAAAATATTATATTTATATAAATTTAAACAATAACATCGTAAACAATAAAAATAATAATAAATATTCAATTTCTTATGTTAAAACATATAACTTCATAATTTGAAATCGCATTATTTTTCCCCAAACTAAACCCAAAAACCCTTCCCAAGAAAAAAAAAAATTTAAACGTCAAAAATTTTTTTTTTCCCAAACATTATATATTTGAAAATTTAAACACATTATCTATTTTATAGCTCAAAAATTAATTTACAGCCGTTTTTTCCCATAAAAAAATTTTGTTTTAAAAAAGTTGGAAGAAATAAACAATGAACAGTTCAAGTCTCACGGGTCTTACTATTTGCATTAACTAAAAACAAAATAAAAAGTAAACAAATTATTACGAAGTTTTTTCTTAAAATATACTTTTATTTTCATAAGACGTCCTAAGGAAAATTTAATATTCGAAAGAAGCAACTATTTTAATCATCCATGAACGTTCTGCAGGATTCGTTTGGTTGAAACTTGGGGTTCAGCCATTCTCAGACTTAAGCCCCAAACGCAAAATGGGTAATAACATCTTACGCATGAATGCTTTCAAGTAGTCATGTGTGGAAAGATATTATATAGAATTTTAAAGCTCTGTATGAAATATTCGAAATCGAATATTATGCATGCATTATCCTCCCAGCTACTATTCTAAAAATAGCAGCAAACTATTATGAAAAATTCCTAGTAAGAATTATTTTTTTAAATAAAAATTATTTTCCTTAGTGCAGGGATACTTAAAATTATTTCTTACTAACAGTATGTCTTGAAATTGGTTCTTCAATATATTCCGATACGTTTAAAGCAGCATTGTTCTATATTTAGTACATGAAAAGGGAGCATTGAGATTTTAGAAAGTAGTGCTTCCTAATTATTGATATTTTTAATTATAATAAAAAGGGATTACAATTCATTTCCTTTTAAAATACTTAAAAAAAAAAGGGAAAAATTTGGGCAGAATGACTTTTAAATTAGGGAATTTCTTCCCAAAAAAAGGGGGAAAGGTATTTGGGATATAAGAAAAAAGGGTTTCCAAAAATTTATCAATAGATAGCACTGTAAGTGTCATAATGAAAGAGACTGGACTCGCAAGTTGCATTTTGAATCGAATTATAATGCCTTTGGCATGGGTACCACATTAAGTTAAATGTACTTTCCAATGCACATGATTATTTCAAATCATTTAACAGTTGTTGTATCCACCACGGCTATGTTAAAAAATGGGAAAAAAAGGGTAGGAAAAAAACCCTTTGTAATTAATTTGGGTGTCTTTTTTCCAAAACCCTATGTATTAATAAATAAAATATAATGGAAAATATTTGTATATATTTGCTACAACAATAAGGCATCTATAAATATTCAGCAAGAAAAAAAGCATGAAATTAGTACCTACATATAAACGTTGTCAGTAAACATAATGTAATATGTAATGACGTAAAGTATAATCAGAAAACCTTAGCATAAATTCTGCCAACTATTTTATCATCATGGTTCAACAAAAAAAAAATAAAAAAAACGATAAATTTTTGTTTTATGACTGAACTGGGGGATTTTTTTTATTTTTATATTACACAAAATTTATATTTTTTTGGATCAAACATAGTGTAATGTTAAATTTTCATGCAAAGGGTTTCTTTATCATAAACTTTTTTTTTTTTTTTACAAAAAGGTTATTGATTTTGATTGATTATTCAATAAAGTATATGAATTTGGGAAGGCATGAGATTAAAAATGTTGTGTTGAATTACAACATTTGTGTTGAATTACAATTTGTGCTTATATATCCAGATATTTAGTTGATTCAACCTTTCGTTTACTCTAAATGTTTTTGAATCTGAACTTTTCAAAACATCTTAGTAATAGTTTTTAAAAACACCCATCTTTTTGAATAACTATAACTGTCATTGGCATGAACCTGAACTTTCTAGAAGTCATGCTATTGTATTACATTATAGTAACTATCATCAGCATATATATATGCTGAGCATTTCATAATGCCTTATGACTATACATTGTATTTTTAAGTTTATTGATGTCTAAGTCCTATTGCTTTAAATTTTTCATTGTGTTCAAAAAAGCACACAATTCCTCATTAAAAAAACATGACTTGGATTTCCAAAACGAAAGTTCATTTATCTTTTACAGCACCATAATCCTGTCTCTCTTGGCAGTTTATTTTCATAAAACTTATCTCTATCAACAAAAGAAACATATTTGACAAATTTCAAATCTGTAGGTCTGATAAATCCGAAGATCTTGTGATGAATGAGCGAATGAGGGAATGACATTTTTCAACAAATAATTGGCGCAGCTTATCTGTAGCTGGCTTTTCGCCGTAAGTCCTCCCAGAAAATCACTCACTCATTACATATATCTTAAAAATTAATTGAATAATAAATAAAAAATAAAGCGATCTCTTTACTATCACGCAGGGATTTTAGGGTGAATAGGACTATTTAAGGTAGAGCGCACTGATATAGATAGAGAATAATTCAGGAGAGAGGTTAGTGACTCCTTGCTGTGATGATTTTGTTCTATCCGATTTGGCACCAAGTGGCCGCCATGTTGGAATGATGATGCATGAAGAATAATAAAGCACTGTCATTTGAAAATGATAACATCTTTCATATTTTCTAACAGGTGTGTGTTTGTGTGTGTGTGTTGTGTGTGTTTGTTAGTGTGTTTGTGTGTGTAAGTGTGCGCATGCGTGCGTGCGAGTGTTGTGTACATGTGGGCGCGAGTGAGCATGTATAATTGGATTTTACAATTTTAAACTATTTAAAATGTTTTTTTCTAGTTGAAATGAAATCTTATTGACAAATAAACTATTTAGTATAAATCATTATTATGTCATTTTAAAAAACCTGTTTTAAAAAAAAAGTATTTCGTACTTAAAAATGGAAGCTAAATTAACGCACTTGAATGTTCACTTATTTATTTCATTATTCGATTTTCGTTAATTAGGTAAAATTGAGTAGTCAGATTTAGTATAACAAGTTTTTTTTTTCAAAACTTTTCTGGAGGAAAAAAAAAGATATTCACCTTCTAAGACATTAAATTAATGTCGTCTTATTAGCAAATACCTTCTTTGAAAAAAAATTAATTCCTTTGATAAAAAAAGGCAGTATCTTTCTTTAAATATTACAGTTCATTAATTTAAAAAAAAATCTGAAACTCTCTTAACTAATGAAACGGAAAATGCTAATAGTTCTTAAAGATGCATTCTGGAAAGATGCAGCTTTCTTAGAGCTCTAATTAGTGATGTCTATGCTAATTATAAGCTATAAAGAGTCTTGGATGTGATTCGAGAGATTAGTTATCAATTAAGTGAAATGACAATTCTTTATATACTTTATTATGAGAAATGCAAAAATCTAATGAGCGTTTTACCTTATCGTGTACTGAACTTAATTTAATTTCTCTTAATTGTTTTTAGAGTAATTTCATTATGTAAAGATAATTCTTTCGAACTTTAAAAGAATTAAAAATTTGATGTATAGAAAAGAGACATTTTGTGATTTGATTAATTGTTATGTGATAAAATTATCTATATCGTTGTTAGGATTGTAAAATTGTCAGATAAAATGGATTTTGAATTTTATACTACAAATACATAATATAGAATTTTATATTATATTTCATTCAAAATTTATAAATTGATGAGATATAAATTGCAAAACAATTTACTATATGGTAATTTAATTCATGGGTCACAACACAATAATATTTTAAGCAAATTTGAAAACAAAATTTTAATTAACGTAATACTGAATCATTTTTAATTGTGTTATGATGTGAAATCTTTTATTGGTTATTTTTTATAATGATATGTAAAAAAAGGCAATCTTCCAAAAGTAATAAAAACCTTCATTAGATATGTGCACTTTGAGAACTCGTAGCATTTTAAGAACATCTTTTCAATATAATTCTACACTAAATAAAGCATACATTTAATATATATAAATATATATAATATTTATTTTGCACATGTAAATAATTATTTTAGATAAAAAGGAAAAAATAGTATTTTTTATTTGAATTTAAATTATATAAAAAAGCCCATTTTTTTCCCCTTCAATATCAAATAAATGCATACATTCTTAGCAGTTTATGGAAAGGTTAATAATAATTATAATTATTATTAACCTTTTTCAAAGGAGGGCAATGTATTTTCAACCGAAAAAGATATTTTTTTTAAAAAAAAAACCGTTTGATTTAAAAAAAGAAAATCAAAAAGCAATTTTGTCTTCTCTCGTCTGCTTTCTTAGCACCACATGGACTATAAAAATCCATAAATTGCTTACTCAAATTCTCTTGTTTTCGGACAAAGAAACTTTTAATACAAAAGTGGCCAAATTAAATGGCCTTGTTTGCCACTTCGGAAAAACATTATAATCCCGCGGGTCACAATTAAAATATACTTCTTTATATTAGGTTTGGACTCATTAAAAACATTTATTCTAGTGAAAATTTAAAACAGAATGAACTAATACTATTGTTTTTATTATTTTTCATGCATATAAACATAGATAATATAATTGTAATACTATGATCAAATTGTGCTTAATTTATTTTAATAATATATTTGTTTCTCATTCTATCACTTAGTCTTTGCAAGTCAATCTCAATGCGTGTATTTGCATATCTTAATTGATGTTACAGTTTCGTCCGATAAATTAGATCTCGATTTATGTCTGATAAATTTCGGTTTCGAAAAGAACGATTCACTGGTGTAATTTGAAAAGAGGTTACAGGAATAAATCGTGATGCTGCAGGGTATCGCTGCAATCCTATACTACTCATTTTCAAGCATCTATAAAAACATAAGCAACGTGATAAAATAGATACATTTATTGAATTTACTTGTTAGAAAACACTAGACTAAAGGCAAAAAATATTGCACTAAATAATCACATTTTGTAAAGAATCTCGCTGGCCGCGGATTGGCCACTCCTGTTTTAAACAGTTATTTTTTTCTTTTGTTTTCTAAACCGCAAAGATCCTCACTACTCAAAAGGTAAACAGAAGGTTATCTTGTTATTGTTCGATAATGCATTGTCCACCATTGAGAAATGCATCAGCATTATCCGCTCCTCCTAAAGGTTAGAAAAATAATGGGACTCCGATGCGGTTAAACTTGAGTCCAGAATATTTAAATACAATGCAGGTAACATTTCTTAAATAAACATAGAATTCATCGGCATTTTTTCCCCTTCAGTTTCTGAAGTAAGCTAAGGAAAACTTTTCGATAGGTTATTTTAATTATTCTTAATAAATAAAATTTTAAAAAAATGATAAATGAATTTGTACAAGAATCTAATGTTTTGATAAAAATAACAAAACATAAGTGAAAATAAATTAAAAAGTTCTCCCAAAAAATTTTATTTTAAAATTGGTTTAAAATTAATTAATAGGATACACAAAATGTGTTTGTTTTACTATTTTTTTCTTGCTGTATAAATAAATTCTCCCGTTTAACAGAGCATTTTATGAACTATTTTCTTATTTTTATTGAGGTACATTTTCATAATTTTATACGTAATGCAAAAATAATTTATGCTTTCATCATATGAAGCATAACATACGGATGGTTATCAAAATAATGAAAACACCTGTAAATAAAAATGACATTTTTGAATGCGTTTCGTAAGCCTTAAAATATAATAGCTACCGGTTTTTCTTATGAATAGAAATACTTTGAATATGAAGTATTTTGAGTCGAATTTTTTTCAAAGCGTAAAATGTAAAAACCTTGATTTTTTCAAAAAGGGCCCAAAATTGTACGAGTTCTGCTGGGGTTCGAAACTCCCAATTTTTTGTTTTCAGAGGAACAATTTTAAAATTTTGCCATACACACAGTATAGCAAACAAGCGCCTAAAAAAAATGGACGAAAAAGGGGAAGCTCGTAAAAAGACGAAGGATTTTAAAAGCAGATTGAAATTTTAAAAAGGTAACTGCAAAAAAAGTGACCTAGTGACCCAATCGATATGGTTTCCAATTTTAAAGGTACCCACTATTAGGTTTCCGACACGCCGAAACTGATTTTAAAACCCATAAATGGAAAATTGTCATGATATTTAGTGCCCTTTGAAGACAATGTATAAATTTTTAAGGACATTTTGAAAAAAATTATTTAAACAAATTTTTTGGAAAAAAATAAACTTAGAAAATTTTTTCCAAATGTTCTCCTTTTCGAAAATGCTTCTTTTATATAATATTTTTCCTGTTTTTAGACCTCCCCCAAAAGGGGTGAAATGAATTTTGAAAATTTACATTTTTTCAGATTTACCACCAATTTAAATAATTATTGGCGTTTTTTTTCTTAAAATTGCTCCCTCTGTTGTCGTAAAATATGAAAAAACCATTCTAAATTAAAATTTTTCAGTTGAACCTCTTCAAAGGGCTGGCTATACCCCAAATTTATTATAATAGAAACATTTTTCACAAAAGGGAAAAATTTGGGAAAAAATTATTCTAAAAATTTGCCGAAATAATTTAAATTTTTTTTGTCAAATGTCCTTTAAACAATTTTAAATAAATTTGTGCACAAAAATCATGAAAATTTTCTTTTATGCGCTTTTTAAAACAGGGTTCCCAAAATTTGAACCTTAAAGAAAAAGTTTGAAGACGCATTCATTAACAGAATATTTACGGCAGAGCAGCAACACACTCCTAAGCCACTTGTCACACATGTTAACACCAAACATTGTATCCGATGGTGCCACACTCACAAAACCTGGTCGGTGGAAAAATGGAAGAGAGTAATATGGTCTCACCACTCGTCTTTCACTCTTTTCCCTAGAACTGGACGGATGCACGTTTGGAAGACACCTGCACAAGCGTATAATCGTGATTGTCTCCTTCCAACTGTCCAGCATGAAAATAATGATACAGGAAGTTGTGTCGAGGTTTTCTGCTGAACCAGTCGTAACCTTGAAAGGAAGGTTCACTGGGGGATATGGGAAATTTTTATTAGTCCATATTGTGATCAAATTTTTACTAAAAAATAATTTTCCAGGATGGTAATGCCAATTTTGCATCCGGGTTTTCCAATCAGGTTTTTATAAACCGGCTTTAAAATTAAACATTACTTAGCCACACAGTCACGGGCCCAAATAAAAATTTTAAAGGTCTGTTTTAAAAGTGTTCAAATGGAATCATACTTCCCAATTTTCTCCCCAGATTTCACAATATCCCCATGATAAAAATTGTACAATATTTCTCTAAATACTATTCAGCAATTGTATGAATCGACTACTAGGCGAGTACAAGTTGTAAGAATTCTTTATAAATCTGGGATGTTTCCATTATTTTGATAACCCTTGTATTTTGTGCATGAATCCTGAGACACTGATTCTACAGACATGGTGAAAGCTTTAGAGTGGTTGTAAAGTTCACGAAAACAAATATTTTTTGTACAAGAATATATGAGTGTAAGTGATAATAAGTAAAGAGATAAAAATTAGGCATAAAAACATTGTTTACTTACAACATCGTGACAAAGGGCTTTATTACAACAACGTTTTTTAAATAATTAACATTGGGAAATTCAACTTAAGAAATCATGTGTGTAATGGGACTATTCGCGATTTTACTTATAAACCTCTTGGGTAAAATTAATCTTTTCAACTGTGATTTAAGTTGAAAAACTCTCTCTGTGAAGAAAACGGGATTTGTGTAAATTAGAACATCTATTTAAGTGTTTGAAGTAGAGCAGGCTATATAATGGTTGAAAGTGGATTTTGAAGCGTGAATAAGATAAACCTGAGATGTATGGGTTATCAAGTTATTAAAAAATTCAAATAGTGGTCGAGCACCAATTAATTAGATAAGGGGTTTTTTTCTATATATTTAAATTAATCCAAAGGGATTGCTCCTCGTGCTTAATATTTTAAGTGCATTCTCCCCTTAAGTTTATGAGGAATGAGATGTTTTCTCTTCCGTTTAAAAGGGATGGAAAAAAGGAAGGAAGACTAGCCTATCCAAAAAATCATTTATGATCACACACAATTAGAAACACAATTCAAGTAATTTCAAAGAAAAGAAATGCTCTCAATTAATTTAAGCAATATGTGGGTTAACAACGAGATACGCCAAGTGTAAAGATTTTTAAATAGCGACCTATTTAAATTTCCCTAGATCAAATTTAATTTAGATTGTCCGATCATTTTCATTAAACTGTAGTGACCAATCCCCCACTTTAATTTTTACACTTCTCTAAATCTAAAATATACTAAAAATTGGGAAAATCTTGACCCCAGGTAGCAATCTATCCTTTTCTTTTTTCATTTTCTCTCACCCTTCTAGCTTGAAAACCTAGACTATATATAGCCGACCTAATTTAAATAATAAAGGTTTTTTCTTCAGAAGATTGGTTGTGAATAAAAAAAACTGAAAGACAAAAGATTTCCCAAGAGGATTATATTAATGGAAGGACGCGGATAGATTCGTCACAATTCGTCTAATGTGATTAAGTGAAAGTGATAGTAAAATTGTGTTTGAATTACTATAACTGATCTTTTCCCTAACCCTTAACACACCAGCGTCCATCAGGACGTTACAAGTATCAATAAAGTAATTGGTGAAACAGTTGAAAAATAAAACGTATTTTTCTCCCGCATGTAATTCTTATGCTGAGCAGTGAATTGCTTAGTAGTCATGTGTAGTCTCATAAAAGCTTTCAAATGCCTTCATTTATGAGAAGAATGCGAAATAATCATCATTCAGGAAATTTGGTACTTAAAATAGCCTTTGGACTGATCTAGCACGCTCAATCTATTTTATTTGAAAAGTAACAAACAGGTAATTGAGGGCATAACCATCTCATACGTCTGCTTTTTCGACATTTGTAAATCTTCTCATCAGGGCTGAAAGCATAGGTGCAAATGAAATGTTTCCGTACAGCCCAATTGTCGTGCGGCCAGGGGCATCTTAAAACTTCTTGAGGACCTGAGCTCCTATGCAAATGTAGGCCGCCTGCAACCCTTTAAAGTTAAAAGTGGACAGCAAGAGTCGGCAACCTATGGCACGCGTGCCACATGTGGTATGTGGCATAATTCTCAGTGGCACTTTGAACTACTCCCACAACTTTTTAATTTTTTGGTGGTTGGGGAAATTGATAAATTTGCAAAGACCCTTTTACAAACGTTTTCAGAATTATTTGGGAAAAATAAGGAATTTTCCAAAAAAAACCGAAAAAAAAACTCGAAAAAACATATTTAAAGCTATTTTTTAAAATTGAATGTTTAAATTTCTGAAGAGATTTTTGGTTTTAAAGAGAAAAAATGCATATATTTTTCTTTTTGTTTTTGTTCTACATATTGAAGTAAAAAAAAGTTCTCGTATTAAAAATATTACGAGTTTACAAAGAAATTATTTTACAACTGAATGCTCAAAGTCGTGTCAAGTTGAAAGTCACAAATTATAACCTGATTTTGGAAAAGAAAGTAGAGCAAAACAGGGGTCCGTAAAATTTTTTTTTATTTTTTTTATTTAATTATGACGAAAATACTTATATTTCATTTGCCTATTTCTTATTTTAATAAATATGTTTAAAAAAATACTTTATAAATGTCAATTTTTAATTTTTTTTGTTGAAGAAATGTTTTAGGCTTATTTTTATATTAAGAAATATCTTTAAATAAGGCAGAATTAATATATAATGAAACTGTAAATATCCATATTTTTTACCTATATTCTCCAATTCTGTATGCTTATCACGAATCAATTGTTTAAAAAGGTGTTTTATTTGTAGCTGAATGTATTTTTAGTTTGGGTTTGGCATGCCACAACGAAAAGTCTGGCGACCCCTGGTATACAGCATACGTTGTCAAATACTAGTACGAAAAGTAACACTTTACAAATAAATGTGCCTCCTTTCGACTAAATGAATAATGGTGGTATATAACACGGACTACGCCCAGACACGAATGATGGACATGGCGTAATAATGTAGTCTTGCCCAGGGACGTCTTAAGGCATGGGCCCAAAGGGAGGGATCTCCCCCCGTGAGGGCCTTTTTTCTTCTGACTTTTTGAGATCATGATCTGTTTTTAAATACGAATATTTTTCCCGGAAATATTTCTTAAAAACATGGTTTTCAAACAACTGTCAACAGGGATGCCCGTTATGGGATGACCTTGCCCATGCCTAGCCAAGTTAAATAAGGATCAGTCAAATAAAAGGAAATGCTCTTCGTCGAGGTTTGGTGGGAGGTTTATGATTGAAACCCACAATTATTTGTTTAAATTAACGTTTGTACGAGTATTTAAAAATGCATGTTTTCACGTTACTTTTAAAGTTTACGGTGGCATACCTTTAAAAAGCCCAGGGCCTCAAAATTAAAATGTTGGGGCCCCGTTCAAAAAATTTTTAGACGTTCTGGTCTTTCCACTTCCAGTTGTCATATAGTTCGAAATTCCCAGTTTTTTGGAGAATAAGTTCGGGAATAACATTTGACGATCAAAATGATTGGGGTTTTTTGAATTTTTTTTCAGTTGGCTATACCTTTTAAAACCCCCCGGAAACCCAAAATCAAATTTTTCCCCTCTAAACAAAACATTTGTAAAACATGCCATACAGAAATAAACGAATTTTTTTGTTGTCGTAATTTTCAGCATTAATTGCAAACCTTGTTGGGAAGGAAAACATTGTAATAATTCTATACGCATGGAATCTCCTTCATTTTTACATGAAAATTGCTTTAGAGAGTTGTTCCACCTACAAAGCTTTATTCTATGGTTTTCAAGTCCTGTTATATAATGTCCCGTTTATGTTTATTCATCTAAATTTCGAATCATGAAAATTAAAAAGAAAAAATCATATAGATAACAGTGACATTTTGTATCCGTTTTTGCATTGTTTCAATTTTTTAGTTACCGGCTATATTGTTGCACGATACCCTTAGTTAACATTTTCCCCTTAGGAATATATTTGAAGTCAATAATTCCATAGAGGTATTTTCAGGCTAAAATAAAATAGCTTCAGTATTTTCTTCGATGTCTGTGGGCACTTCATACATTCTTCGATAGAGTAATTTCGTTTTCTTTTCCTTCTATATACTTCTGGCCTTAGGAACTAACTTTGCTGAAAATGCAATAATGTGAGGATTCTTATTTTTTGTCTGAAAACTTTTATTATGCTGACAAAGTACTATTTCGTCTTCAATCGTAATGCTATTAAATATAAGTTTCATTTTCTTTTGTATTTTTTATTATCTGTGGATCTATTTAATATGACTCAGGTTGTATTAAAGATGAAGTTATGATTGTACATTGCAGAGTTGCTAAAAAAATTTAAAGAGAAGAAAATATAAGCATTAAATTGTTCCCGTAATGAAATATTTATATTAATTATAAAGAAAATGAAACTGATTTGAAATCGATGACATCCATATGGATAAATTAAGCATATAAAATATTGTGTCTAAAGAAAATGAAATTTATTCTAATGGCCAATTATTTAAAAACAAATGTCTGTCAAAACTTGATAATTATCAAAGTTTAAATTTTCGTTTATATTTCTCCATATTTTTAATTTTAAATATGCTTAAAAGAATTTAATATAACAATGTTTAAAGAACTTGATGTTTTAAATGCTTTTTTATAACTTAACTTAAGTTTTCATTTTTGTGCAGTTTGTATTATAATATATAATTGATATTATTTTAAATTTATTAATTGTGCGCTCTGGATAATTTAATCTTTGGATATAAAAAGAGCATTGGTTTATCCAAACTTATGTTCTTTTTAAGAAAATTTCTTGTTTATTTCTTCAATAAATGATGATGTAGTAAAATTATTATTTATTATCTATTTACTAGATGATGACACTCAAATGCTCTAAAATTAATCTTTAGTGATTTTTTTCTTAACTTAGAGTCTGAAAAATACACTAAAATATAAGAAAGTCTAAACTAGATTTATCAAACAGATTTATTACTTTGTATATATTTATACTTTGTATGTACTTTGTATATATTTTTATGACATAAAAATTCAATTATATAGTAAATAGAAAATATTATGTAACATAGAAGCTTTTTTCGGAGAAACTTTCAAAAGGAATACATGGGTTACGTGATTTTAGTAAAATAATAATAAAGGCATAATCAACAATTGGCGCAGTGAAAAGCGTATTTAAACTTTCAACTGAAGATTTTTGCAAGTGATATCCAAAAATAATAATAATAAATTATAATTTGTAAAAATGCAATTGATTGAAAAGGATATTACTTTTACTTTACCTTATGTGAACACACACACACAGATTATTCTCTTTTTAATAATGCCAATCTAATTCCAGAAATAATCTTACAGTTGGAGGATTTATTTTTACATAAAGAAAAGATAATGCTAAAATGAAGTTAAGCTTTACTGTATGTACTGACAATGAACATTTGTGTTCAACCCAGGAGAATGTGTTCACTCGATACTTAGGTTAATGGTCGGGGGGGACGGAATCCCCCAATTTTTTTTCAATTTCCCTACTTTTGCCCCTCTCTCTTATATATATATATTTATTTATTTATCTTGTTCAAATTTTCAATCGTTAATTAATTTTTATTTATCCCAAACAAGTTCAAATAATTTTTTTTAAAATTGTAGTGGATGACACTTGATTTAAAGGTTTTTTTAAATATTAATTAATTAATTTAATTTATTACTGGTTTTCCACCAACTTAGATTCGTTTTTGTTTTGAACAAATTTCTGTTAAAACAAAGGCAAACGTTGGCGTCGAAAAGACAACCTATTTTTCAGCCAAACAACAATGCAGACAAATCATCCTCTTTTTCAGTTCCTTCTATTAGTTCACTCTCTCCCTATATTTATATTTATTTATATATATCTTATTCAAATTTTCAATAGTTAATAAGATACTTTCTATTCATCCATTCAAAGTAGGAATTAACTTAATTTTTTTTATAACCTGTGTTTACAATTATTTTTATTGTACACGATAAAAATCATTACTCCAGTGAGTAATTTAACTAAAATAAAGTATACTTTCCTACAACTAAGGACTTTTCAATATTCCTATAATAATTTGAGAAAAACTATCAATCAAATTGAACCAATAAGTTTCAAACGTGCGTGACTTTAATAAAGAAAACAAATCCCAGACACTTTTCACTAACATTACAAGAATGTTATTTGCCGGAAAAACTGTCATCTTTTGTTCCTGTTATTGTAGTTTTATTGTCCTTTGATGATTGAAAAATAGTAATTTGAACCTTTTCTTGCTTGTGTCTTTTTGACTGTGTGAAGTGTGTCTTGTGTTACGCTCTTATGACTTCATATTTTTCTTGATGGGTTTTTTAGGTAGTATTTAAAAATAATACTTTTTACTCAAATGTTTCATGTTCGTCGCTTTTCTGAAATTTATTTTCGCTATCATAATCAATATAAATTATTTCATCAAATTTTTCCCTTGCTCTATCAGTTTCAACTTCTAATCAAATCAGTTTCATCTAATAGTGATTTAGATGCCCATTTCTTTTTTTTATATTCTGTTAATTGACATTTATAAATTATAACGAGTCTTACAAAACATAAATCAAAATCATTAAATCTTTCATAGGAAGAAAATGTAGCCTGTTCATAGAAAATATTTTGGAACAAAAGAGGTCATGCGGGGAACTTGAGATTTTACCAGAACGTTTTCCTCTTCTAAGAAAAAGGGAGATATGTGACAAATACATTTTAGTTCCCATAAAGACTGTCATATAGAATGTTACTATCAAGGTCATTGGTAAGAAATAAACATTTTCCGCAGAATTAATGATTTCGTGAACCTGGGCAACTCTGTGCCCCGCGCGACCGCTCTCGAGTTTAAACTCATAAGAAGAAAGAAGTATTGAACTATTTTTTCTGAAATCCATACATATATTTATCGTTAGGAGACAGTTAATTTTGATATTAAATTGATTTAAGAGGGGGCATTTGGTTATGCTAACTCCCCCTCCTCCCTCCCCTAATTTGTCAATGGTTGTCGTCTGACAATGACAACAAGATTTGCGTCTTTTACTTGCTGAAAAACAGTGGGTTCTTTGCAATTCAGAAATGAGAAAGTTGAGACTTTATACCCCTAATCTTACCTGAAAACAACAGAGATTCGGTTAAGTCGTCACTTATGGGTTTTAGCAGTCCAAACGATGTTTAAAAATTTGCTAAGAAAAGGAATTTCGTTTCGATTCATTTTGTGCAGCTGACTTTGAATTAAGCCCATACTTCGATAGGGCGTTTCTTCTGGTTTAAATATCAGCTACCCGTCCTATAAAGGTAAATTCAGTTGTGAAATTTCTTCCAATGAATATTTATCTTTAACATCAAACCTAAAATGCATAATAAAAACTTCCTTTTACATTCTCACACATTTTCACTTTAAATTCTTCCCAATTTTTCTATATTGTTTTATTTTTTAATTACGAATAATTCAGGAAACAACAATTATAATAGTAAATATCATGTATATAATTCTACCTTGAGAATAAAATTCAAATTTTACTCACCATCTTGCTTATTATTTATCATTTTAATTAAATTATTTAATTATACCTTGAGAAAAAAATACAGCCAGACGAAATTTTTCATCTCTAAGTCCAACATCACTTATCTCTAATCCTCTCTTTGTTCTCCTAATTCCTTGAGCAAACGACACGTGTCTAATTATTTTCATACCCTCTATATTTTCCTAAAATTTCACCCCTAAAAGTATACTTTCACAGCCACAACAGCTTCTAAATCTGATATACTCTCACGCCAGCACCCAAACAAAAGTTTGTGCCATCAGATGCTACAGAATGAAGGTAATTTCTTTCTCAGTTGGAACTCGAAAAGCCCAATTAGTATCTACCTCCATTGTTAATTAGACAATAGAGCAGGGAAGGAAGTTCTCCTCCCCCTTTATTTTACTACCCTCTCTTATAATACAAAACCTCTTATGTTATAAGCCGAATTTAATTTACCTAAGAGCGAAGACAAGAGTTGCCAGACACCTCAGATAAGTGGAAAGAAGTATTTTGCTCGAAAATTCTAGAAGGAAATATGTGTCTTTGTAGAAAATGCATCTAATATTAAACTAGTGAAAATTTGCTCAGCTGAAAAATGTTATTTCAACAATGTTAATGCAGATATAGGTAATCTGGAGCCGTGGTTATATTTGGCTAATTTAAATGTAATGTTGTAATTAGTCGTCTTTATTGTTCTGTTTAAATTTTAAGAGAGTAGTAAGCATTTTTGCACTAATGTGTGTTAAATCTAAAATCAATATGTGGATTTTAGCGAAAGTTTACTTAACGGCGGGAAACTGTATGAATATGCATTCTAGTTGTTAAATGCTGTTAGTTTTGAGTATATATCTGTGTCTTTTAATGCATGTAATCGTAGACAATGAATCAAACACTTAAAAATTTAAGAAAATCTGTTTGCATATGCCCAGTTATGAGGTAAAATAATTTGTAAATTTCTTTAAGGTATCCGACTACGTTCGGAACCGTAATTTTGCAAAAGCGCATGAATGGATAGTATTTATGATATTTAATGTCACTTAGATTAGAAAATGTATATAAAATTGTTTTAAGAATAGTATTACAATAAAAAGTTATTTAAGTACACTATTTTGACAAAAAATGAAAATAGAATGATCCATTTTCAAAATATTCTCCTTTTGCGAAAAATGCTTCTACTGTAATAATATTTTGCCTGTAAATAGCTCAGATCTCTCTACAGAGGCTCAACTGCTCAACTAGAATGTTTGAAATATATAACTTAGAAGTGGGTTTATCCATGTTTTACGACAACAGAGGGGAGAAATTTTAAGAAAAATCGCCGAAAATTATTTGAATTGGTAGTAATTCTAAAAATAATGTGAATTTTTCAAACATCATTGTTCAGACTCTCTGGAGAAGTCTTTACTTTATATAAGCACAAAGTATTATTATTATATAAGCATTTTTTTTATAAAAGGAGAACGTTTTGAAAAAAGGTTTTTCTAAGTACATTTTTTGCCGAATTTTTGTATTTTAATAATATTTTTGGTCACAATGTCCTTAAAACAATTTTATGCATGTATTCTAATCTAAGTAACACTAAATATCATGAAAATGATCCATTTATGCGCTTTTTTAAACTCACGGTTCTGAACGTAGTCGGATACCTTAATGTTAGTGATTTTAGAAATGATTCTTCCAAAATAATATTACTTTAATATCATTGAAGTATGTGTTTTGCTCTCATTTTTTAAAATTCGAAAATATTATAAATAACAGTTTTTAATATTAAATGATACACAAGAAACGCTTTCTAGAATATTTACCAGCATCTATTGTAAAAATCTTTTTTTTAATTTTACTTCTTCTGCAGTTAAATCTTAAAAGTAATGATTCAAAACACTCGGTTTCCATTTTCTTTCTTTTTTTTACTTTAAAAGTACTGATTTTAATTTATGTTGTACACTGAAACAACCCGAGGGCTATTAGCGATGGATCTCCTAAATGTGAACCACGGTCAAGTCACAAGTACGTTAGCTAAGCTTGTACTCCCCTCCTGCACTAAGCCAATGAGATTATTTTAAATCTTGCCCCACTTAACGTTGATCAACTCCCTCTCCCGGCGGGTCTTCAGAGACAATAGATTTTGAATACGGGACTCGACAACGCCACCGCGGACTCAGGACCATAATCTCTCGGCTTCCACGGCCATTTAAAATATACTATGGCTTAAGAAAACGAGTGATATGACGAAATCCGAAATTTAATTTTATAAAGGTTATTTAAAGTCAAAGCTGTCTATATTAAATGCCTCACAAATAAGATTTTAATATATATTAATATGTACAGAGAGTATTTCAAAATAAATGGGGTAAAATTTAAGAAATGGTAGAAAAAACATACGCAGAATTATTATAATTCTAATTTTCAGTCCATGTGTTATGTACGCAAGAACAGACAAAGCAAGACCCGCAGATAAATAGCTTATTTTTAGTTTCTACTGCATTAGAAATTAGTTTAAGCTACTTAGATTCTATCCTGAGAATATAAATTTTACAAAAAAACCAATTTTAATATTATGTTAAATTGCTGTAAATGAACAATTCAAATGCATGATTTAGACATTTTACAATATAAAAATACATTTTGAGCGTTAATGATGTTTCAGCGTATATTTATTATTTCTCATTTCATGAATTTGAATTTCAAATTTATAAAGAAAATTTTAATACCATTATTATTTTATTTAATAAAAACTTATCAAATGTTATATTACATGTTATGAGTTATTAATTTACTACATATGTGTGTGTTTCATAATGTATGTAGTAAAAGAACTCAGGAAGGTATAATTATTCCTAATTAATATACAAGGTGTGATAACTAAATTCCCGTACTGGACATACCCTTGCCGTTGGGTTAGTGTGCAGGAAGGGGAATGGAAATATGGACCTTGATCCTTCCGATGCTGGTGGCACGTCATTCCATCCATCTATCTCGTTCAGTTTGATTTTCATCGTTGTTTGAGTAAGACGTTGTCGTGTCGAAGTGCCGTGATCAAGATAAACTTAAAAGTCAAGCTGAACATAAATTAGAAATTCCTCGAGAAATTTAAAAAAAAAACTCCAGTTGAATGTTTTAAAATGTTAAAAGAGTTTCATTGTACGTCACATAGCCAAATTTGGAATGGCACAAACAATTTTCGAAAAATGACCGGCTGGGTGGAGTAATTGTTTTGTTGTTGGCCTTGTACGCCAGAGGTTGCAGGGTTCGACCCCGGCCCAAGTCGGTGGACTTTCATGAAGCAGAAAATTTACAGCGTCCAGGTCGTATGATTACTTGGCATGTAAAAAATCCCTTGAGTGCATGTTTGACTTGGGTGCTCTCGGTAAAATTAAATTCCTAAATCGGTTCTGCATCGGAAGAGTTCACCTGCATCCCTTTAGTAAGGAAACTAGGCGTCAAAATTACTTGTGGTGATTGCTTTACTCGTATATAGTGCCGCACTATAAAGGGATATAAGCTTCAGGGGAATGTACTAGGCCCGCAATGGAAAAAATAAAATACGCAGCCCCATTAGAAATAAAAAATAAAAATTCGGAAGATCGAGTTGTTGTTGAAGATGATGAACGTTCTGGCCGATGTGTGACATCAAGAACCGATGAAAACATTGAAAAAATTATAATGAAATCATGCGTAAAAACCTTCTTTTGAGTGTTCGAATGATGTTAGATATTTCTATCATAGACAGCAGTGGCGTAACGTATATCCCCGCATTGAGGGGCCAGGGTTCTAGGGAGGGCCCAAAGCCTGACTGCCACTAAGTAGCTACCCATTGTAAAATATAACCTGGGGGCCCAAAATCTGACTTTGCAGGTGAACTCAAATTTTCCCTTTACGCCACTGGCAGAGAGACAATACAAAAATTTTGGCTGAGAATTGTATATGACGAAAGTTTGCAAAAAACTGGGGCCGAAAAACGTGACATGTGAACAAAGAAAAAAAAAACACTAAAAATGTTTGCTCTAACAACATGAAACACTTCACAGAAGATCCTGAACTGATTGAAAAAGTTATCACACGTGACGAAACTTGAAGTTTTGAGTACGACTCTGAAACTAATCGACAATCCCTGCACTGGAAGATCCCCACATCACAAAGGCCAAAAAGCTTGAATTGGCAAATCCAAACTGAAGGAATTATAAGGGCAAGTTAATAAGCTAAAAATGCAATCCTAATTAATCTTTTAAATTGGGATAATGAGGACAAAGAAATGCTAAGAATTCTAAACTATCCTAAGTAAAAACTCTAAGATCTAGTTAAAAAACATAAAATAAGCAATTCGAATAGGTAAAACCAAATCAACAAATGTTAAAGATAATTCCAAAAAAAGGTAAAATTCCTTTAATAAAAACAAACCGGTAATTGGATGATACATTGTTTTAATCAATGATAAAACATCACGAAACGTAAAAAAATCGGAATAATATTTAAGAAAAGAATCCAATCAAGTACTTTAAGAATCTTGTTAAATCTGCGGAATATATAATAAAACTTAAAAACCACCACAAAATAAAAATTATCTTTACTTGTGATTCAAATTACATAGCATTAAGACTAAGAAATCGCAATTTTTCTTCTTCAACAGAAGAAAAGGAGAACCACTTGAGTACATAATAGAAAGGGGAAAAAAACGAGAAAAAAATAAAATAAAATTACGGGTTTGGAAAAGATGTAGTCCAATGTGTATTCCCCAGAAACTTTCAAACACAATATACCCTGAGACTTTTCAATAAAGTACAAAAAGATAAGAAAAAAAAAGAGAAATTTTAAACCCAGAAACATGAAAGAGGCTTGCAGTTCGAGGAATTCTTTTCCAAGTTTTGTTTTTGTTGATCCTGCTGTTTTACAAAAATGTTCGTAATCCAATGTTTCTTTGGATATTGTTGGGCAGCAGTTTCAAAAAAATGTGAATTTTATTCTATTTTAATCTTTTTTCTTCCTTTTGAAAGTAGGTACATGGTCATCTTGAGAAATCACTATTATTCGTGCTTCGTTCATGAATAAATGCATTAAAATTTAACAAGAGCTTATTCATGTGTTAAATTATATTTCGTCGCCTTAAAATAGGCTTAAGTTTCATTATTATTTTGCTAGCGAATGTAAAAATGTCGAACATTTTTAGCCGAAAATTTTTTTATTTTTATTTTTATTGTTTACTTCGTTTTCTTCTGATGTTTCAACATTATTTTCTGAATAATTTAAATCAGTCGATCGGTGGTTTTGACATAGCGTCCCCGCTTGGTATTCCCAAGGTTGTGGGTTCGATCCCAGACAGAGTCGATAGATTTCGAAATCGTAGACACTCATGTCATACGATTGGGTGGCATGTAAAAGTTCTCCTGAGTATCAATTTGGGTCTGGTACTATTGCAAAATTAAATAATGAAAACATTTAGCATCCCATGACAATTTAAACTGAATAAAATTAAAATGTCAAAATTTGGAGTGGGACCCGCAATTAGATGGCGCCACCAAAGAAATGGCTCCCACTCTTGAGCACTTGACGTACCAGAAAATGGTTTAGTTACTAAAATGCAGCCCATTTGAAACAAACAAATAATAATTTAAGCTATATTTGCTAAAAATTAGAAGGTTTTACTATCATATTTCTCTCTCTCTATATATATATATATATATACATACACATATTTATCCTTAAAACACAAACACAACATAACTAATTTTTTCATATAATAAAAACTCTGTAGAGGAATTTACAAAAATTATAAATATAAATTCATTACTATCTATAAACTTAAGGTATATACCTAATTTATACAATAATTGTTGAGTTTATTTATTTTAAAATAGATTATATTTTTCATTCGTAAATATTTCAGAAAATTATATAACGCATTTTCATACATACATATCTTAAAAATCAGTAAAATTCATGTTACATTACAAGCCTATAGCACACATTTCTCTTTAGATATACCGTAAAATCCACCATATAACGCGCACCGCCGTATAACGCTCACCTATACTTTCAATCTATAATTTTTAGGTATATTTGCCATATAACGCGCATCTCTTTTCTTACAAAAGTACGGGCACAGTGCTCTTACGTTTGGAAGTCAATTATTCGAGGTATATTCCGAGCTTTAGTATAAAAAGATAGTATACTTTTAGAACTGAAACCCTTTTAGTTCATGAAGGAAATCATTTCTATCAAATAAACAGTATTTCGACTTATGGTAGAAATCTAATTTTTTTTCTATGTGTGTGTGTGTGTGATAATTCCTATTTTTTTAAAACATTCATTCTTAAACCTGCCGTATAACGCGCACCCGTAAATTTTGATCTTATTTTTTGTGCTAAAAGTGCGAGTTATACGCTGAATTTTACGGTATGTAAATCATGTGGATTTTATTACTTTCATTATTACTATAAATTCATTACTTTCATTATTACTATAAACCATAAGAAAAATATAAATATAATTTCTGCAGTATTGTAAATATGTAAAGATTCGCGTATAGTCTTAAAAAAAATCTTATATAGCTGAGTAATGTTGAATATTTTTATATACACATTGTATTCGATTCATTACTGTCTCTACGTCGAAATGATTCACATAATGAATATTACAGAATGCATTTTATCTTTATATGAATAACGCTTTAAAATATTAAAAATACTATATTATTAGTAGAAATAACAAAACTGCGAAATCAAAAAAAATTATTTCCAAAACATAATAAATTTTTAATTTATTTTAAATAAAATTATCGTCCTATATTAATGTAATATCCTGAAAATATGAACCAAAGTTAATAAATAATATTATCGAGGTAGGACGGAAAAATATACCGTAAAATCCAGTGTATAACATGCACTTTTAACACAAAAAATAAGATCGAAATTTATGGTTGGGCGTTATACGCCGGGTATAAAAATGAGAACTATAAAAATATAAGAAAATGAGCTTACAAAAGATTAGACTTCTAAAATATCGAAATACTGTTTATTTAAAAGAAATTAAATACCTTATAAAAGTCGTATTTCTAGAAAAATGCTATTTTTTCAAAACCCCGGAATAATATCTCAAATAAATGACTTCAAAATACAAGAACATTGCATACGTACATTTAAGGTTTCTTCATAAAAAAGAGGGACACGTTATATTCAGAATATGCCTACAAGTTCAAAAATGCAATTTGAAAATATGAAGGGCGTTGTACGCCGGATTTTGTGGTATATATAATCTTTTTTTATTCAAAAATCTGTATGGAAAACTTAAATATCTGAACTTATTTGAAGTAAAGGTTATATATGCGGAAATTTAAAATAAATTTTCAGGTTGGGGTAGAAACAAAAATAACAGTTAGCGATAATGTTCCTAATCGATGTAAATAATTTTTAAAGAAATATATATATATATGGGATAACCATTTAATACTAAGTTAATAATTTTACATAAAAAAGTAAAAACCTATAATAAAAAAGGCATTTTGATTGATTATGCAGCCGAGTAATTTATTTTACTTAAGTATACAATAATAAAAATCCAATTAATATTCTTTTATTTTTTACATTTAAATGCAAAATTATACAAAGAAAATCCTACTTTATTTTCACTATAGCCTCAATGTTAGGCACTCATTTCATTAATGATATTATTTCTTAAGTTTAAAGAAAAAGGATTGGCTACTTAATTTTAGTATTTGATTGTTCTAGAATAATTAAAAGGAGCTTTGAAAATAATCATTTAATTCTGCATTTTTTGTTCAAAAATTGCGTTTAAATATTTTTTTTGCAACAATATTCGTAAAACAATTTTATATGTATATTCTAATTCGACACTAAGTATAAATATTATTCATTTATAAGCTTTTTTTTCGAAATCATATTTTTTTAATTCAGGATGTCAATTTTAATTCAAATTTATTCTGATTTAACCTCAAATGATACTAAATAGAACGCTAAAATAACATTTAAGATAATGAAATGCATAAAGTAAAACCGTATTATCTTCTGTTTTATTATTAAAAACAACCGAACAGGAAAATGAGCATATATCACGAACATAATTTGTTCTAAATAAATTTACACTTCAGGAAAAAAATAGCTTATGATTAAACGCATCAATATTCTTAAAAATGTATGTTTACTATTCAAGAAACTTTGAAAAAATATTTAATTCGGAAAATCACCGTATTTAACAATAATAACACTTAAGATTTGATAAGCTTTTACTATTTTCATGGAACAATTTATGGAAGCATGTCGTATTCATTACAGAAGGTATTCAAATAATTGTTGATAAAAGATTATAAAATTTATTTTAATAAAAATAAACTTTTTTTATATATACTAGGAACTCCCAGAAGATCTTTTGGCTTTAAGAATCTTTTGGGATTAGAATGTAAATATTTGGTGATATCTTATTAAAATAAAGAAGCTTTAAATATTTATCTATATGTTTCCAGTTTAAATTTCTTGGATCATATCACAAACGAATGAGATTTACGCTACTTTGTAAATTATTTAACAAAAATGTTAGCTCTAAATTTAAAGAAACGATTATTTAAAAGAATTTTTTTAAAAAAAAAACTTGTTCATTGTGCATTATTCTCGTGTATTATCGTTAAGCAAATCAAAATATTTACGAATACTACATCCCAGGGAATGAGTAAACCATTTTTTATTTATCCCGCTTTATATTGAAGTTTAAATATTGACATTCTGCATAGGATTGATCAGAGCTATAATATTATGAATATATTCGGAAGTGGAGACATCTGCTTAAATATTTGTAATTATACCTTGACTTATATCGATATTCTAAATTTGACTTTTAAAGTAAAATATTTGCACGCTTTATTTTTTATGCAAATGTGAATTTTATTTTTGGTTTTGAAAGAACCAATATTAAATTTAAGTAAGGTATGACTTTTCTCTGACATAATGTTTATCACATACAAGTAGGACAATTTTAACCTCCCCTGGCGTCTACGCATTTCAAATTATTTCCCCCCTCCTATTTCAAGGGCACCCCCTCGTTTTTCTGATCATACCTTGCCAGTGTTGCTGCGGAAGGGATTTTCCCTTCTCACTCTTACTATTTTCCCTTTCTTTGTTTTTGATCTTTGGAGAGTCTTTCCATTGTTTGCCACCTATGGAAACCACCGTGTCTTGGATTGGCAACCGGCAGCCGTAAGAAAAGTAGTGGCATGATTTGGCAAATCTTGTTCAGTTCTTACCCAACGGCATCACGGATTACCCACCCACCCTTTTGTAAATTAGTATAGCAAATTAATAGAATTGTTTGCAATTAAATTATAGAATGTTTATTTTATTGTATGAACTGTTTTCAACTTGCTAATTATCATCTTTTTAAACGCTTGTCACTTTACTATCCTTTACTTTTTTTTAGACATCCCTGTTCTTTGTTGAGTCACTGTCATTTAACTTGTACAACAAAGGTTTTCTTCGAGCTGTGACCATTACAAAATAATTAATGGCATCATTGTAGTCAATTTCCATTGTATATCATTTTGAGTGCAAAGCAACATCCAACTGTTAAGCCTTTTCTTCTCCGTAGTTATACCGCATTTCAGTATTTACTCTCTTAAGGTATCCGACTACGTTCGGGGAAAACGCATAAATGAATAATTTTCTTGATTTTTAGTGTCATTTCAATTATAATACTTTATAAAATTGTTTTTGGGAGATGTTGACAAAAATATTTATTTAAATACAATATTTCCAAAAAGGAATTAAATTTTGAATAACCACAAAATGTTCTCCTTTTGTAAAAATGCTTCTATTATAATAATATTTTAATGTACATAGCTGAGACCTCTGTACAGAGTCTCAACTTTTTTGAAATATATAACATAGTGGTTTATCCTGTTTTACGACAACAGATGGGAGAAATTTTAAGAAAAAACGAAATCTTCAATGGGTTGTAACTAAAATTAGCGTAAATTTTTCAACAACGCTAGTTGGACCTCTGTACAGAGGTCTCAGCTATATAAGGAAAAATATTATTATAAAAAAATTTTTCACAAAAAGACATTTTTTGAAAAATTTTTATTCTAAGTTAATTTTTTTGCCGAAATATTTTATTTAAATATTTTTTGTCAAATTGTTCTTAAAAACAATTTTTACACATGTATTCTAATCTAAATGACTCTAAATATCATGAAAATTATCCATTATCCGCTTTTTTTAAAATCATGGTTCCGAACGTAGTCGGATACCTTAAGGGCAAAAATGTTTCTCTCTTTATTCGCTAGAGAGTGGTACAATAGCTTTAATTTTAATTTTTTTTCCACCCTCTAATTTTTTGCACCCCCAAAATTTTGAACACTAGATGAATAGCCTAGCATGAATACGAGTAAAAGTGGCCTTGCATACAAGGTAATTAAGGAACATTTATCGTTTTAATAATGCCTGTTGTGTGTGTGTGTGATTCCAAGAGTTTTTTTTTAATATCTATTCGCTATCAGACAAAATTCTAAGAATACTCATCCAATATTTTAAGAAGTTTAAATTTAAAAATTCACTAAATTTCCAGACCTATATTTCAAATTAAAAATAGTTTTAATCCGTAAAAAAATGTAGGTAAATATTAATACATGAGTGGTTTCTTTATCAATTTAAACTTGGGATAACCCAACAAAAGCTGTAAGCAAAGTGTACTGCGTTTTCTGAAAAAACAGTTAAATCAAGGAATAAAGCTGATTCAAAAAATTATACATCGGTGCTAAATTCTTGGAAAATGACTTTCGAAATTGCGAAGCGTGTCTAGAACTAAGTCCCGTTTTGGAAAAATTCGCATAAAAAATATATTTTATATGAAATTATTCTTACATGAAAGCTTGTCGGAAACTATTATTCTACATAATTATTACCATTGTTCAGACATGTTTCATACCAGGAAACCATTTTCTCTATATCTTATATAAAGAAAGATGTATCGAAATTTGTGGAAACTTATTACAAAGCAATATCTAATTGTGAACTGTCTGAGTTCATGATTTTCTCATTTATTTTTTCTACCAAACCATCATTACAACAGAAGGCTGCCGTCTCCGTGTTTAGTCATGAACATTGGTGCGCCCATCATTGAATTGCCGAACCAACTTTCTCCCTATTTTATCACTCATTTCATTTTTCCCATAAATTTCTACAAGTCGGCTATAAATTTAAACTAGTTGAACATAACTTGAGTTCAAAATACGGATTGCAGAACTCACTTCATTGTGACGGGATCGGTAATCATCTTAAATCATTTGAAAGTATTATAACACGTGTAAAAACAATACAATCTAGATAAAATAGCGTCACTGGACTTACAATCAATCAGAGAATACTTAGTTTCTAGATAGGCTTCATAGGTAGGACGCCAAATCTGAACATTTACAATATATTATTATAGAAAAAATATATTTGTTTCGAAAATTCGAAAGCCTAATTTCTTAAGTATGTTATTTTCCTGCAACATATTTCACGAAAACGAAATTGTGTCGTCCTAAATCTCTCGATAGAAAATATATTTATTTATTCTAAATTAAATTTTCAAATTGATTAGGCTTTTAAATACTTTTTTAAACTTAAAATCAACCTTTTAATGAGATAGAACTCAAAATCTTTGTGAATATATACTGTCGATGCCATTGTTTATAATATATTGATCAATCTAAACTAACATTTACGTTTATCAAATTGAAACATATTAGTTTCGAAAGTTTTTTATTAATTGTAATAATTAAATATTCTAAAAATCTGCATGTTTTCTTATTGGAGACTGGAAACTTTCTTAGTATATTCATAATCAAAACAGTTCAGAATAACACGAATTTTGTTACAAAAAATGTACAAATATATTTTTGTTTCTGAAGTAAAAAATTTAAACAAATAAAGATAATTCCAATGCTGATTTTTGTAGTTAATAAAATCAACTTATACTTTAAAGATTATTATCAACAGACGATTTTTTCAGCTCATTCAAAGAAATCGTAATTCGGCACCAAATCGCAATACCACATTCTCAATAGAAGATTGTTCAAATAATGGAATTTTTCTTTTCACAATTTGAGAAAAATTAGTTTTCTTAAGCAGAAAAAAAAAACGATTGATTACAAAATTATCGGTTTTTTAATGTTTAATAGCTGATCTTTTTTTAATTAAAATATCCGAATTTTTCCGTTGAAGAAAATGTATTGAAGTATAAAATAAAATGTAAACATTGTAGTTACGAGTCGTTCTCTTTTATGTATTTGAACTATTTATTTTTACTAAGAAACCTGTTGTATTCAGAATAAATATTTTAATACATAAAATATATTCCCAGTCAAAATTGAAAGGAACACTTAAATATATTGATATTCGAAGCTGATATAAATACTAAAATATTCTTTTATGTTTTTCAAAACGTACTTATTCTCGAAAAATCCTCTTTACTCGTTTGTTACATATTCCATTCTAGATGAACATATTGCTTTTATTATAATTGATGATACAAAAAGACATCTTTTTAAATAGTCGTCATTTTAAAATTAAAGTAAAAAGTTTTAAAATTGAAGGGAAAAACTATTTTTACCGATAATGCGAATTCATTTTCTGAGTAAATTTGATGCTTTTTTAAAGCAAAACTCTTTAAAACTTCTCTGAAAATTTGAAAGGATTGATTTGTGGGGAAAGAAAATCTTTAGATAAAGATTGAGAACATTTTTTCTAGATATTCGTCTAGACAAGACTGGCTAATAAAGAAAAGAGGGAAGAAAGATTTTTAGTTATTTTTATCTTTAATATTCTCTCTCTCTCTCCCTTTTTTTATTTTTTTTACCAGATCCTCGGTAATCATGCTTAGTAGCTTAATAAAGGAAAAAAGATTCTTACTTCGAAGGTATAATTAAGTACAACTTAATTACCTAATTAATTTACTTGTTACATAAATTTTGGTAACATAAAATTACTAATTGCTGAAAAATGCAATTAAAAGATAAATTTAATTAATAAATAAGTAGCAAAAAGAAGTTAAGAAGTTAATATTGTATAAATTAAATGTTTTGCTGATGGGCTTTACTTTTCAGAAAATTTAAACTTCCCAAATTATAAATGCTACATTAAAGTAAAAAATTCAAAACATTGAAACCTTCTTTTTTTACTTTATTATGATTACGGTAACTGATTGGTCATGATCATGAACTCGTAGCCAATATTGCATCTGGGGGAATCGCATATTCGAATCTCGGTATTGTTATTATTATCGCGTACAGGGGATAATTCACGTTAAATTTATCGAGGTTCACACATTGGAGTGGTGAGGAATCTTGGGGTGCCAGATCAAACATCGTTCCCGTCACTTAGCCGTGATTCAACATTACGAAATTCATCCCCAACTTATTTCTTATTGCTTCAAAGTGCAAAATGAAGTACAGTCAATCTTTTTTTCCTTTTATGGTAGTTTTTATAGTTTTATTAGTATTTTACCAGAGCGACACTTGTAAAACAAAAATTATATATTTCAAACTATATGCTTATTATTAGTAGTAAAATCCATGATACTATATTTAATAAATCTATAGTAATACTGGTCGAAAAAGACTGTAAATCTATTATAATTCTAAATATAAAAGTTATAGATTTGGAAAGAGTTCCTTCGTATTAAATAAATTTTTCTAACGATAATCGATAAGGTAACCATACCAAATTTTATGTTATAAGCCTAAGTACTAAAAAAACTCTTACGTTTACTTAAAAGAATTGAAGCATATATATTTAAGCAATATGTTTTGTACAGTTAAATACTTATTTTTTACTTTCTTTCAGGAAGAACGTTGTATTCTAAAAAGAAATGGCTGATTAGTTAGAGACTTCTGAGAAGTGGGAATAGTATGCAGTATGTAAAATAAACTACATAAAAAGGTCAGTAAAATATTTTAAATTAAAAATTATAAAATATTTCAATTGCTTATTAAGAAAAATATCTCTGTACCGTTTCTCTTTTAGTTCAATGCAACTTATTAGTAAGCTAATTGAAAGGCAAACATATACTTCCTTTTAATATTTTAAGAAGATATTTAATGTTTTTAGTTTTATAAGAATGTACATATTTAAGCTTATTTTTATAAGATTCTAACAGAACGTAGAGAGAGAAATGAAAATATGAGGTGTGACAATTGAATAACTCGCTTAGTCTTTTTTAAAAAATTCGCATTATTGAAAACAATGTACAGATACCTTTTAATCCCCTTTAAGATACGCCCTTTCCCTATCAATACATAGCTGCATACGAGTCTTCCACTGTTCACTGAAGGTGTCACTATCTTCAGTAAGTCTGCCGTTTTTGCCTTCACCTCTTTTACGAGCAGAAAGTGAGTTCCCATCAAGGCAATTTTCACTTTAAGGAACAGGTAGAAGTCATATGGTGCGAAACCTAGCGAGTATGGTGAATGATCAAGCGCAATAATGCGTTTGTCCGAAAATAATTCTTTTACAAGCGAGTGCAATGATTTCCGGGGCGTGTCTTGGTGCAAATTCCACGTGTTGTTGCTCTACAGATTTGGCATTTTCTTCCTCACTCCTTCTCTAAGATTTCTCAGAACCTCAATGTCAAACTGTTTTAAAGTTTGGTGTCAAGGTACCCATTCAATGATAATTATTCCATTGATATCGAAGAAAAACGATGAGCATGACCGGTTCTTGATCTCACAGATCGACCAGAACGTTCATCTTTTCAACAACTTTTCTATCTTCCGAAAATCGTTTGTGTTATTCAAGAATTTTACAATGTTTACAATTATCTCCAAACATCACTGTTAACAATTTAAAACATTCAGTTGGAGGTGGGTTTTTTTTTTAAAAAAAAACATTTCACGAGAAACTTCAAATTAATGCACAGCTCGAATTTGAGTTTATCGTAATCGCGGCACATGGACACAACAACGCCTCCTACTCAAACAAGAATTAAAAACAAACTGAACTAGATTGAGGAATGGCATATGAAGTACCCCAGCACCAGAAGGATTAACGTCAACTATTCTATTTCCAGTCGTCCTTCACATCAAGCCTAATGGCTACGGCATACACAATCCTGGAATTTAATTGTCATATCTGTATAGATATACTGGGAAATACAACATTACTCTAATTATGTATTCCGAGCTTAAAAGCCTTTACTTATTTATTGAGAGAGAAAAAGGGGATACCTTTACTGAAATCCCTCAAAATTGTGTCTTTCATCCTGAAGAAGTAGAACAAAATTGAATAAGCAAAAATGCTTCAAAGTAATATCTTGGAGTCAACCCATGTTCCGGGAAACCCTATTTTAAAAGGGACATAAATGGATAACTTTCTGATATGTAAAAGTCACTTAGATTGAATACATGTAAAATTTTTTAAGGACATTATGACAAAAATTTTTAAATACAATATTTGGAAAAAAAATTAACTTAGAAAAACTTTTTTTAAAATTTTTCTTTTTTGTAAAAAATGTTTATTATAAAAAATTTTTTGCCTGAAAATTTTAAACCTCTGTCGGGAACCCAACTATGTTTTTTAAAAAAATTCAATTATTTTCAGGCCTCTGTACAGGGTCTGAGTATATACAGGCAAAATATTGTTTTTCATTTTCCAAAAAAAATTTTTAAAAATAATCATTCTATGTAATTTTGTCAAAAAAAAACAAATTTTTTTTTATTCTATTTCTTAAAACATTTTATATAATTTTCTAATCAAGTGACACTAAATATCATAAATATTATTTTTTTTATACGCTTTTGCAAAATCCGGGGGCTGTGAATCCTTAAGCCAAATTTACTTTAAAATTCAATTTTAGTAAGTAAGAGTCGAATTACCCCAATAAAAATGGTAAATCCTAAATATTAAGAATAGAACAATGGTATAAAAATTGATTGAAATGTGAAATTAAAATAACAATGAATTCACAACGATAAAGTACAGAAAAACCAACAAAATCCTTTAGTTAAGCATTGAGAAAACCAATGTGTCAATGAGTGATGTTTTGCTACTTTACCCGATAAAAAAAAACTTACACTTTTGAGGGATAGATTTGCCCGTGTCGTCTCAGAGTTCTCTTACAGAGACCCAAGCAAAGTCTAAGCTTTATGAAATTCTGTAAAATGTCCATCTGTAACTTAATCGGGGTGGTAAGCTCTATCGTTTTATGATCCCAGACAAACGTGAAGAGAAATATTAAGAAAAGGAACTATGACGCATCTTAAGTGTGACTGAATTTGATGAAGATAGATCTCGTCACCTGTCTCGATCTAGAATTACACCGCAGTAATGGATTCGTGGATCTGGTCAAGCCTAAGGCAATGTAGACATATAAGAAATTACAACATAAAAGCTGATAGGCTAGCAAAAATAAAAGAAATATTCCAATTAAGCATAAATACTTCATTTTGGATACATTTTAAAATAAATATTTAGACAAACGTCTACCTAGAAGTCAAGTAAAAATTACTTAAATAATTTTTCAGAGTGAACAATTTAATCCAAAATCTGAAATGAAAACTATATATCTGAGAATAAATATTTAAATTTGTATACGATGTGTTACGGTAAGCACAGTCAGACGCCAAACATCTTTGTACGTGTGTGTGGGTAAAGTATTTAATAGCAAATTTAAAAACAAGAACAAACATTTAAGAAATTTAACAGTCAAAGATGCTTAACTTTTACGGAAAATACAATCTTTATAGGAATTCAACAAAATTATAGTTGATAGGAACACAGGTTCACAACTCGATGCTCATAGTTCGACAGTCACACCTCGACTGACGGCTTCTTGAATTGTCCGCTAGAGGTCACTGTCAACATATTGGGTTTTGTTACAGTGTATTTATAACCATGTTTATTTAAAACTCCCGTTTAGATTTCATAAAATGAATAACTAATGTTATTTGGATTCTTATAGATAAATGTAATTAATAATAAGTTTATTTAGGGCAACAAGTTTTTTTTTCTAAACTTTTGCACTATACCCAAAAAGACTAACTAAATAAGTTTAAACTTTATTATTTCATATTTCAATTTTTGATACAATCGAAAATTCAATATTGGACTTAGTTTTAAGGCATCTTTATTTCCAGTATGCATTGAGAATTCTATAGAGATTTTTTTGCAATGAAACTCTACACAATCATTCCAATAAGAAATAAAAAAAAATAAGAAATTCCTAATTTATCACGTAGTATGAATCTGTGTTTAAAGTTTCAAAATTGTTGTATGCATTTTAACACAAGTTTCTATAGTTTTTAAAAGAGGTTATATCGGTCATATTTATAATACTTAATTTTATGAATTATTAAAAAAAAGTATTAAAACATCTAATTATTAAGAAAAAAAATTACAATATGCTTCCTTGTGATTATGCGCAAATCCGATTGATTATACATATAGTTGGGAACTAGTTGACTAGAACAAAAATAAAACATTAGTATTCTAAAAAATACGTGTTTAGTAGGGCGAAGCATTTTAAAGGGAAAGATTTTTTTTCTACACATGATTTGGAGTAAATTAAAAAAAATTATTAAAAAAATTCAATTAATTCAAAAAATTTTTTTAACGGGTTAAATATATAATAGTTGTTTCATTCTGAACAAAAAAATTTTAATAATTATTATCAAATATAATTATTATAATTACTCAAACATAAAGCGACAAAACAGATTTACATTCGCTTTAGAGACAACTCACATGTTTGTTTTCAGAATAGTAAAAAAGTGTTATTGCAAACGCATAAATGAAAATATCTGATGCCACATTTATATAGAAGCCTAGCATTTATCCATCTAATTCTTAGTTGCATTAAAGTTGCATCATTACATTACAATATGCACCGTTACATAGACATTAGTAAGGTAAAATAGAGTACCACTGAGAAATAAGTTCTAAACATTTAACTGTCTAATTTTAAAATGAAGAGCGTCTTGAGTCTTTTGTATTATGAGCTGAGCTGATTTCTATTCAACGCGTCATGAGGCACATTCCCTATTTATTGTGCCTCTCTTTTCTTTAGCTTAATATAAAGACTTAAATGGAGAGTATTAAGATAAGCTAACAATCTTACATTTGTAGTGCCAATGGGAATTGCATTCGCGCTTCCTCTTTTCAATAAGTCAGGAGATTACAGCATTCAAAATTCTTATTCAATCTACAGATTGAAGAATGAAGAGCGTAGAATGTAGGTCATACAGAATATTAAATTCTTAGAGCATAAAGCATATTTGGGCTAAAATGTCAGTGGAATATAAAGGACGTAGATTTCTTAAGAGGAATTTGTGAAGGTTAGTATGGTGTTGAATGGATCTAAGCCCAAGAGCAAATAGCTTAATTTTATAACATAAAATTTCACCGTTGGTGCAACTGTTGTATCGTACATAAATTTCGCAAATGTTCGTTAAGTAGAAATTGGTATTACTTATTTACTCTCGAATGACAATAGTCTTAAATCCATGAAATGCGATACATTTAAATAAGCGTTAAATATTAGGAAAACGTTGAGGTAAAATGTATTTATGGGCTATAGTACATATTTCAGATAATTGTTTAAATTAAACCCAACAAGTAATATATAAAAAAAAAATTAAGTCCATTACCACTTAGATCAACAAAGAAAAATTTTATTTTAACTACTTTTTATTAAATAGTTACAATTAATATAAATACGTATATTCGTATGATAGAATCCCAACATTAAGTGGTAATTAATTTTTATTAATTATCATTAAAGTATCGTATTGTCATCCAAAACAATAGTGCATATAAAATTTCAGTTCAAATGAATGCTTTAAAACGTGAGACAAAAAATCTTTTAAAGTTTTGACCCATGTCGCTAAAAATGAAACCAACGTGGCTGTATCTGTAATTTCTTAAATAATTAGTTTCAGTCAATTAGTTTTAATCAATTATAATTAAATTATCGTATTTTTACCCAAAACAATAGTGTATAAAAAATTTCAGCTCAAGTGAGTGCTTTAAAATGTGAGAAAGAAACCTTTTCAAGTTTTGACACAAGTCGCCAATACGGTCGCTAAGTCACCAAAAGTGATGCCAACGTGGTTGTATTTGTAATTCTTTGAATAATTAATATTTATTAATTATATTGAAATTACTGTATTGTCATCCAAAATAATCATGCATATAAAATTTCTGCTCCTTTGAGCGCTTTAAAATATGTTTTATTAAAGATTGAAAATTCCACCATGATAAATAAATATATAGTGAGTGTGAGCTAATAGTAGGAATTGAAAAATAGACCATAATTATTAGTCTTACTTGTTAATTAAATAATGTAATTATATGAAATTCAGGAAGTTTTTATAGGAGACTCCGTTTGTAGTTAACACCTTAACTGTATTGCCCGTTCATTGCACGGGTTACAGAAAGCTGCACACAACCTTCTTGCCCGCACGCTATACGGGCACTGATAACTTCTTCATTCTATGTTTGATTTGCATCTATTTTTAATTCTTATAGTGATGTTTTTAGGGCTGGTATTTTTAATAGATGTAGTTTTTCCATGGTACTGAAATGCTTCTCATTTGGATTTTCCTTGTATTGAAGGCGGGAATTTTTCATTGAAGGCAGAAATTTAGATTATTGAAAATATTAGATAAGGAATAGCGATTGGCAAGGTAATGTGCAATTTGTTACTTGAGAAGAAATGAAAATGGAAAGGTAATTAAAAAAGGCCGATATTATCTCTGTCTTCATTGCAATGTAAGACTGAGTATTACACCATGCTTCAAATTGTATATGTGCATATATATATATATTTATACAAGCACACAAAATCCTCAACCTTTTATAAAAGAGGAAGGAACACGATATTTTTTTACAAGAATTAGAAAAATTATTTTAAGATATATGAAACATTCTTCATAGCATGCGAAGAGTACTTATAAAAAACAAACATTTGGGGGGCTAGTGTTACTCAATTACAAGATAAAAAAAATAGTGCGAAAAATTTGCAATTGAAAACTAAAATAAAGTACTTTTTTTACACATATTTTTGGCAAAAGAAATGAACCGCTAAAGGATTTAAAGCGACAAAAATATTTAAATGTGAGTTTGAAGAGTTTTTTTCGGTTAAACAGAATATTATTATATTACTTTTTCAACAAATCGCCGATGCTATGTTTTATTATTAAAACGCCTTTTTAAAAGAAAGAGAATAGATTAAAGTTTTCTTTTATGATTCTACAAAATACCATGGTTCTTAAGTGTATATATATATATTTATCTAAGGATATATATATATATATATATTATGTAATATATATTATACATGCATTATAAATTAATATATTTTATTCAGTCTGATATTATTTTAAGTATACACATTTTGCATTTTTTTCTGCAAATTACTTATTTTTATTATTTTCGTTTGCTTAAACTATTCATCTCTTTTTGTGTGATGTAGACAATAGTAGTATGATGTTTGCGTAGATGCCTATCGACCTATTTCCAGTGATTATATTTATATTTCATGTCAAATGCGCCCATTTAAATAAATATCATTATTTTCTCCCCAAACATTAACTATTTCACATAATTATCTTTCATTTATTCAACTGGTTATTTTGTGAAGTATCCGAATTTCCAGTCATTTAAATCTGGCTTACATCAAAAAGACATTTAAGAACAAATCAAATCTCAATCTAGAAAATGTATGTGAGCACTAAAAGATATGAATTCATTCTTGACTAAAGTTTAATTGCTACATCACTATCAATTGGGACACTTAGCAGCAATTTTTGCGTTTGACATCACCTAAAATATATAATTCTCGCTTTATATACTTATGGAAGTATGAAACTTAATATTAAATATATGTTTTATATGAGAGAATTTGCAAATTTAATTTAGTAAGAAAATATTTTCGTGATAAAAATTGGTTGCATTCCAAAGGTATTCTTACAAATATGCACAAAAAATTTTATTGCAAAGAGATTAAAATTTTAATACGTAACATATCTATACTTTTTAGAATTACAAATTCTTTCTTACCGAGAGAGGTCAAATGACCGTTTCAAAAACGTGTAACATATACAGAATATCATTTCACGCAATGGGGGAGCAAAAAAATATTTTCTTCAATTTCGAAAACTTTTATTTAAATGCATGTGTTTTCAGCGCACTTGTTTTAATTATTTTTTATAGATTCCATTATTTTGTATTGCACAATTTCCACTTTCATATATATTTTTTTTTTTTACATTTTATACAAATTTTCCTGGTCTTGTGTTGAGTATACAATATCTTATTTGACAAGCTTGACAAGAATCTAAGGTTGCATTTGTTCTTGTTTTTGATGAACCTTCTTTGCTTCTATATCTAGCTTTCGCCAATTGAAATAAAAATTCTTGCCTCAAAATTCCTTTACCCTTCATTTCTTTAAATCTAATACAAGCATTTGTCATCTCTATCTTTCCCCATGTAAATCTAAAATATTCAAAATGTCTGTAAAGGACATCTTCGAGATTAAAATTTTATATTATATTTTCTATCCATTTGATCGATTACATCTATACTAAATTTTATGCTATTGTAAAATCTAATTGTCTTTAGTATACAGGTATCACTTTTTTGTAATTAATCAAATAAATGTACAGAACTAACTAACAATACTTTTTATTAGGTTTCGCTTTGCAATTTGCAGAATAAAAATTATCTGATTTACATAATATTGCGCTCAGAAGCACGTCATACATCTTTTGGCAACTGTCACCAATTTTATACTTCTAAGAATTTTAATTTTATTTACTTAATATTTTTTCTTAATATTATTAATATTAAAAAATAGACTTATAAAGTAGTACCACAAATGTGTTTTCCGAAGAATATAGTTGTAAATAACATGGATTATTCAAACGATCAAATGTGACTTTCGAAGTCAAAACAAGGTAGACTTGTCTTTTTCTTGGTAGGCTAGACAAGCTATGCAAGTTTTCTGAAATTAAATAAAAACAAAATTGTGAATATTGAAAAATGGCTTGCATGAATGTTTCAGAAAAAATAAATAAGGCATACAGTAATGTTGTGTACAAGAAATCCTGAACAATATTTCAAAAACGATCATGGTAGGATTAATGTAAAAATGATTTAATCCTAAAAATACATGCAAACATTTATATATAATGAGTATGATAATTAATCTACTAAGAATATGTAATAATTTTTATATGACAACAAAATACAATTGTGATTTAAAAACTCTTTATTCTATATACATAAACTATATTATATAAAATTCTTAAAATGATACACCAAAAATGTAAGATTATACATAGATACAATGTGCATTCAATATGTAAGATAACCATGAAATTCAATTCATCTTTCTTTGCATCATACGTACATTTCAATATTTCTGTTCTAAAAATATTTCTATGTTTATACAAGCAAAGGCGTCTATGTAATGCAGTACACCAATCCGAAGGGCAGATGTTTCACAAGCAACATAAACACAGCTGCGCTGAAAGAAACCATGCACTTTTCTCCTTTTTAGAAATCGATATTCTTTTACATTTGAAGAATACTACGATGAAAGCTTCTCTAGTATTTATTCCAACTTCTTTTAAAATGGAGAATAAGAAAGAAAAGAAAACTAGAACGCAAAAGTATCTCAAGAATTTTCTCCCTATCAATGACTTATTACGAATATTATTTTTCATTCTCGTAAGCTCCTACGCTTGAAAATGATTCTTTCTCATTATTTTTGACATAGTTTTTAACAGTTCCAATATACATAAAAAGATAAGAGCAAGTAATATTTAATGTCATTTCCCGATACGTGTTATGTAATAAATTGAATTCGTGTGCTTTTTTTAATTTTTGAAGTTATACTTCTTTTGGGGCGTTAGAGAAATAGGATGAGGGTAAATTTTTTCAATTCGCGCGCATCCCGTCACGGATGTGACGCAAAACTGTCACGGATGCGAAAATCCTTTGTCTAGAAATATACAGAACAGGAAAAATCATTCCCACCTTCGAAATTCTGAGAAAAATATTTCGCTTCACTTCCTTGAAGAAGGGGACACCCGGGTTTGTACCGGAGACCTCCCGATCTGCAGTCGAATGCTGTACCACTGAGCTATACACCCCGTGCCAGAGAGTCTTCGCTTTGCGTTCCGTAGGAACGGATACAAAATGTCTAGGAATATACAATTTGTCTAGAAATATACAGAATGGGACAGATCATTCTTACCTTCAAAATCCTTAAAAAAACTTTTCTCTTCACTTCCCTGAAGAAGACTTCCGGGATTGAACGGGGGACCACTCGATCTGCAGTCGAATGCTCTACCACAGAGCTATACCCCCGCATCAGTGAACCTTTGCTTTGCGTTCCGTAGGAACGCATACGAAAATTTTTTGTCAAGAAATATGCAGAACGGGACAGATCATTCCCGCCTTCGACCCCTCCCCATATTATTGGTCCTATTGTTCCTGAGCGGGGGTGTTTAAATTTATTTAAATCGTGATTATCTCAGGCTTGGCTGGTCCGATTGACTGAAGGTTAGTATCGTTCAACTCTGCTCGTGACCACCTTTCGTCCTTGACCCAGCTTGCCCTGCTAAAGATTTTTAGAAAGATTTTAATCTTGTTACGCCAAAAAAGTATAACTTCTTACGTGCGTACATAAGTACACACACTATTTTTTTTTATTTGTTAGTATATTTTCTCGTTGTTTCAGCGTTATTTTATAAACACTTAATTAATACTTCAGTGAAAAGTTTTGTGTCCTTTTTTTAATCAGAAAATAGAAAGAGATGCAAAGGAGAATTTAAGGTGCCCGACTAGTTGCAGGAGCATTTTTTTTAAAATATTGCTAAAAACACATCTTTAAACTCATTTTTGGTTTAATTATAACTGAAAACTTATAAAAATAACAAATAAAAAATTTAATATATTTTTGTAAGAAAATGGACAATTTTAGGTTAAAATTAGGCATTTTTTGCACATCTCGGCAAACACTGTAAAATAAATTCTAATGCAAAAAATAAAAAATGCTCTTAAACTTTTATTCAGAAAGCAGTTACCTATAGACTGATTTATCATCATTGAATAATTTAAATTTATCACAAACTTAGGAGTAGAAAAGTACACGAAATGCAAATTCTTCAAAAATTTTGTATTTATCACAAAGGAAAATACTCATAAAAATTGTAAATATAGTGTTTTTCTTAATCTCTAGTTCACTGTATACATACTATAATAATAAACAACGATACAAAATTTCATGCAAATATCTCAAGAACCTTTTGAGATATCACGTTAACCGTGAGATAAAATATGGAAAATTCTGTTTCGGAGAAAAACTCATTTAAAGGTTTAAAATCAAAATCTTAAAAAATTATACAGCTCAAACAACCTAAAACTTCTTTGTATCAAAAGAATAAACCTTTTACAAGAGTAAATCAGTATTATATATTTGTTTCAATTTTTTAAAAATTTTGTTACCAATTTTATAGAGTCAAAAAAGCTTTTCTTAATGTCTAAATAATGTCTAAAAACATAAAAAACACTCAAGGAAATCTCTTTATTACATTAAAAAATAATAGTTTTTATATGAAAAACAGGTATATATTTCCACTAAAAATCTTAGAGCTTAAGAAATAAGTAATATAAAATATATTAGTGTGTCTTTTTTTTATTTTATCAGAAAATATTCAATAAAATTTCTTTTAAAAAACATTGCTTATCACAAAGGTTATAAGAAATTAAAATAAAAAGCAAATAAAGAACAGCTTTTAAACCCTCCATATGCCACCACTTTGCCTTTTTTTTAATCATTAGTAATTTTATTTTCTTCGTAGCTTTTATCTTTTCCCGAGACAATTTTCTAAATTCTAAGGGGTGTCTCGCAGAAGTTAAAATGTGTTCTAGATCAAATTTTACAAATCAATGTACAAGATCTTAGGAAGGGTAATATTTGCATTTTTAATTATATACACACATAATGATAATAAACCAGCATATCACAAATTCAAAAAATGAACGTTAATAATGCACCTAAGCGAAATATTTCAAGATTAATAATTGTATTTTTAAGAAAAATATTCCATGAAATGTTTTCGAAAAAAGCTTTATAAGTAAATTTCGAAACCTTTAAGAATAGATTTCAACTTTTTGTCACCAGCTGACTCAGTATTTTTGGATTATCTGTGTCAACATTCACATTATTCCAAGCACCAATTATGAAGGAAATTCCATTAAATAGGAGCTTAAACCTCTCCTAGATCTTGTTTAGGCATAATTAGTTAATGTTTTGTCTTTTAGAAGACGGTTTTCTATCATATATATATATATATATATATATATAAAGAAGTTAAAAATGAAACAAAATATCGAGAAGCAAGGACATAAGAAAATCGAAAAATGACTACAAATGTACTAATTTATTTGCCAAATTTTACTAAAAACTAATAAACTATTTTTAAAAAAATATCACCATGTCCCCTCATTACTTTACCTAAATTAATATTTTTTTAAATAAATTCATTAAAACACCAAAAAAATGTAAAAATGTAAACACTTCCGGTTTCGATATCTAACTTCAGGTTCGTTTTTAGTGCTATCTCTTGACACAAAAACTGCTATAACTTCGCAAATAATTGAAGTATAATAAAACAAAAGTAAAATATTTTTAGAAAACAGAAAATTTAACCGTATAAAATATGAAGTAAAAAATTCATTATTTTCATCAAAATTGACATTTTTGCATTAGTCAGGTACCTTAAAAACGTCAAGAACTATAATTTCCTGATCATATAATCTTAGTTGTTACTAATGCCACCTGATTGGCAAAGGCCAGATCAAGGCTCACGAAATTCATCATGGAAAAGGGCTAAGTGATGCATGTCGTTAGCCGTAGCTTTAAGCACCATATAGGTGACAGAATGATTTAGCTCGGTTCCACCTCAATTTTGAAGAATACTCTGGCGGTGGTCAGGTGCCTCCCACCTCTCTTCCCTTTCCACCAACCACACGAGAGGACTTGCGGCTCGACGGCTATTTAAAGTATTCCCACGCCGCGAAGGCACTATACATTTACAAGCATCCATGTCTTCTCCGGGATTCGAACCCAGCGTCACTAACCACTATACCGGATGGACGATAATCTCTTAGTATGCATGGTATTATTACTATAACCAATTATTATATGTAGGTAAATGTTTAACTATGTTAGGAATATCAATAGGTCACAAGTTTTATTTACTCAGATGAAACATTCTTAAAAATCTAATTGCTTACCAAGTGTAGCTATCTGCATTCCTGATTCTAAACATTATATAAGAAAATTCTGCTGTAACAAGAGCTTACTCCAATATGTTCTACTTAGCCAGGGACATAAAATCCTTTGACGAAAATATTTTTATTGATAATCACAATTGTTTCTGCATTTTTAAACAGTGAGTGCACATGCAACTTCAGTTCAAGATCTCAGAACAGAACTAAAATGAAAAAAAATGTTTGAAACGAAATTAAATATACATTACATTACATTACAAAATTACAATCCGTAAAAAAAATTAAATATACAGTAGAATTTAGTTTTAGCAAATATCGTCTGTATTATACATTAAACATAAAATAACTTCTTAAATATTAATCGATTCTTTTTTCGGTAATTAAATCCACTACATCTCACTTGCTAGTGCCTTTGGTTGATAGTTTAATATTATTACAATAATAATTTCAATTTAACAACCTATATTTGTTATTTCTCTCAAGTTGAAATATGTAAAATTAAGTGTGATTTATTCGAAATAATGTTATTCAAGTTGGTTTCAAACACTTGCATGAATGCGCTTTCCTTAGCATAAACATTTCTCGCGTATTCATAGCGTCGAATTCAGATTAAAATTTTGCTTTTCTTTCCCCATCTGGTGGGCAAAAGAGAAATACTATAGTTACTCTTTTTTTATGAAATAAAGTTGCAACAAACCTTTCGATGAATACCTGTTACACCATTCGATATTTGGTTATAAATTCATTTTTAAGAAAAGTTATGCAGAGGCAGTGTTTTGTATTTTAAATTTTGCATGTAAGATGTTTTATAAAAAAAAGAAAAAAAAAGGAGAATATTTATTCTGTTAAAAAACATCCTTTGCTGGGTAACCTATTTTAAATCTTGTGAATTCACAAGTAAATTATATTTAAAAAGATAAGCAGTAATAAGAAATACAGAATGATGTAAATATAGCAAGAAAAATTCCTCAGAGAAAAATATCCCTTTTCATTTTGTTTCATTTTCTAAGCCTAGAAGAATAAATTGTTATTATTATGGATTTTTATATTTCATCTTTATTTCTATTTTAATTAAAAAATTGGCTTAACTAACTGTTCGAGAAAATATTTTTCTGCAATTAAAATGTCAATTTTCAACTCTGACTGTGAAGTGAAAAATTAATTTAGTTTTTAATTTGTTAAGAGAAGAATTTATTTTTAAATACTTACAGGCACAATCACACTTATAACGTGATAGGAAGCAGTTTTGAGTAAAAAGTAAATAATAACAAAAATCCACATTCAATATTTCACATCAAGCAATAATTTGGAAATGCAGCTGGCTCTTATTATGTAAATATAATTTCACAATGGAGGATTTAAAAGATCTTGGAAATCAGTTAGATGATAGTGGAATCATTGATTATAACTCAAAACTCTCACTGGAAATTACCATTTGCAAACTGAATTATTCCTTTCAAAAATTTTTAAAATATATCTACTCGTATTCACATTCTCACAAAAATCAAAAACAATTTCCATATTTTAACCCCTTTAATCATAATTTGAGTTGCCGACAAAACATGTCATGTATAATGTGAGCGAAACATTTAAACTTTAATCTCAAAATCTTTATCAACACGAACCCCTATGTTATGTTTTCAAAGAAGACATTCTACCTTCGAGCAAACATGAACCACGTTTCCCAACCTCTCACTTTTTACTCTTACTAATCCTACTTCCCTCCAGACTCAAATGAATTTAAAGTCAGACTTAAGCAATATCGTAAATCCAGAAGCAGTTTCTGCACGGCACTGCAAAAGATTCTAATTACATGCACCCAGCGTATATTTTTCCATTTTCAATTCCAAAAGCTCACGCTTTTCCAGTACGTGCTGCGTTTCTCCGCCAAAATCGAAATGGGATTTTCGAATTTAGTTTTGATAATTACGAGACCCCTTGCACTGGAGGAATGCTAAGAAGTTGTTAAATTTTCAAACGCTTTCTCATTTTGAATTACTAGGGTGTACTCAGATTACAAATGACAACGTTTGGCTCGAATGGTTTGGGGACAGACGCAATCACAGTAAAGCTCCGCGGCATCCATTTGAATTGTTGTTAACTTGGCGGGAAAACTTTTGTGTGTGCTTATATGGGGACATGAGTTAGTCGGAGGATTAACAGCTTACTAGAAGGGGAATAAATTAGCCATTATGGACAGGGGAAGGGTTTTAAAATCCCCATCTATTAGACGTCGGAATTTGTAGAATATCAGAAATTTTGCGGAAGTTATTTTGGATTACTACTATATAATGTATATTCAGAATATATACGGAAGAAATATATCAATTTGTTTTTGAGCTCTTAATTATAATCTATTATCAGTTTCAGTCTACTTATATAAGAGAGCTTTAGGCTGTATTTCATCTAAACAAAACTAAAAGCATGTATTTTACCAAAATTCTTTCTTTTTTTTTTATTTGATTAACAAATAAAAAGTTCTTAATCCGTTTTTTCTGTCTTCTTATTCTAAAATTTTATTTATGTTTTTCAAAGAATATCTTAGCGAGAGAGTGAGCAGATTATAATAAAACTACGTAAATGAGAAATGCATGCATTTTTTTCAATTTAGAATCAAGAACGATATCTGTTTTTACTTTATTATTATTATAATTTTTTAAATAATTTAAACTTTAAGAATATAGTCAATAGAAAAAACAACTGAGAATAAGTTAATTATAATTTTCATATTGTATTAACATTTTGATTAACCCACTCACTGTGTAAGAGATTAAGAAATAATTCTTTTATATTCCATTTTTTTTCTTCTACAAAAAAAAGGGGGGCTGAAAATTATTAAACTATTTTTTTGGTTGTCATAATTCAATACCATTTTTTTCATTTATTTCTCTGTAACTGTAATTTTTTTTTAAAAAAAAAGAAAAATAATGATTTTATATATAAAAAAAAAGGGTACGTATAAAAGTTTTTTTGAAAATCAATTGGAAAAAATTAGGTATATTTTAATATTTTCATATATATCGAAAGTTCTGGCATATAACACGCAACTATACTTTCCAGCTGTATTTTTAAACCTTTAGATATATTCACCGTTTAACGCGCACCCTCTTTTTTACGAAAAAACTTGAGATGTACGAATGCAAGGCTGTTATGTTTTACATTAATTTATTCAAGGTATTATTCCAAAACTTTTGAAAAAATAGTATTCTTCATAGAACAGGAACTTTTTAAGTTCATAGGGTATGGCATTTCTTTTAAATAATCAGTATTTCGACATAGTTAGATATCTAATTCTTTTTATGCTCATCTATTTTTTTTTTTTTTCAAAGCTATCATTTTAATACCTGGCGTATAATGTACAACCGTAAATTTCGATCTTAGTATTTGTATTAAAATTTGTCGGTATATGTCGGAATATTCGGTAGTTTATTTCATTTATTTAAAAAATATTTTTTAGAAAAACTATTTTACAAAACAAAATAGTAGTTAGATCTTATATTTTACATTATTTTTACAAAATATCATTTACTATTATATGTCATGCTACTGCACGCTATTTCTAAGCTTGTGTGAGATTCTAATATACTATAATTTTCAAATGTATTATCCTATTTGGTAAGAAATGTGTTACAGTTTTCCGTTATTTTTTTAAATGAATTGCAGTACCGAGTACTTCTCGATTAGATCTTACGAATCTAGTTTGTATGTGCAATTTGCAGTACTATTTTTAAAAAATAGTTTATATATACTATATAAATTTTTTTTTAGTTTTTTACTAATTCTAATAGTTTATATTTACTAATATATATTTTTACCGAAAACGAAATGCATGTAAGGTTAGTAACAAAATATACATACATTAGAGAGACATTTCTCACAAGATTATATTTTAAGATGCATGAAGAAAAAAAACTAAAAACACAAAATCCAATATTGTTTTTCTAATACGCTTTTATATAACTATTTCGCTACATGTGTTAAATACTTTTTAACGTAAAAAAAGCGAGAAAAAGGGAATTTTCTTATTTCTCCTCGCAAAAACCAATTCTACAAAAAAGTCCATTTAAACAGCCAGCATGGCAGTTTCAAAACCAAATCACCCATCTAAACTCCACGCTTCGGAATGGCCCAAGCAGATCTTGACACCACTTAACAGACACAGAGATATCCACAGCGCCCTCCTAAGATCCCAGCCCCCCAGGTGTTAAACTTCCCAACGAAAGCAATTTTGAAAGGGAATCGGCGAAAAAAACGAGATGGTCTCATGCTGCCCATTCGTCCAGATAAATTTTGTTTCTCTGTTTACTTATCGGTTTGATTGCATTGCAGCGAACGTGATCCCTGGAGGTTTGGGCCCCTACCAAGAGCCTCTAGGGGTGAAGGGAGGGTTCTGTATTGCATTGAAGAATCTGTCAGGGTTTTTGTATTATTATTATTTGGGCTCTTTTGTTTTTCAAGAAAAAGGGAGGGGGAGTTTTTTTTTTTTGGAATGTTCCTTGTAGAGGGGATTTATTTAATTTTGTTATTGTATTATTGGATTTTTGTTTTCGTCGAGAAGGAGGGATAAGTCTGAAGATTTTGCAAATGATGGTACTAGTTATTTTTTTTGGATAGAAAACACATTGATAATCTTTATAAATTCAATGAGTATTTATCTAAAGTACCCGGCAGTACGTAAACTGCGACCCGCCGATTCTTTTTTAAAAAATTTTAAATATCAGGTTTTTAAAGTTTTTTCATTTTGAAATTCATTTGAGGGGAAATTTATGTATATATATATATATATATATATATATATATATATATATATATATATATATATATATATATATATATATATATATATATTTTTCTGCTTTTACCTGTTCTTGTTTTAAAATAAATCCTTTTTGATAATAGAAATATCCCTTAGATTAAAATAGATTTATATTTTATCAAACAGTCACATTTGATTTTTCTATAATAAATTACTTTTTTAATAAATTCCGAATTTATGCATATCCTTTACTGTGGATGGTACATGATTCTCTGTGTGTGCGACTTTCATTTCTCCTACTCCTTTTCTGTTTGGAGAGCCCAAAAAGCAAGAGGCAGTCAGAGATGTTTTTTTAAGTTTAAAAAAAATATTCGGGACGGTTAAGATAAAGGGCAACGTATACTTAATCGTTTGCGAATGACAGCCCTATCAATTTTCAACAATGAGTAACGAAAGATCAATTCAAACGGAACACCGTAATTTTCAAGAAAATGGCAACTGTAATATTTTAAACATTATTTGATCATTGCATTATTACATTATATATAAACATTATTATATTATCTATGTTTGTATACTTGAAAAATAATGAAAACAGTATTAATAATTCATTCTGTTTTAAATTTTCACTCAATAAATGTTTTTTTTTTGTTTCCAAATCTGATATAAAGGTACATATTTATATGTGTTGCCCACGAGATTATAATGTTTTTCCGATGTGGCCCGCAAGGTCATTTGGGTTCAACACCCCAGATCTAAAGTAACATGTAATAATCTGTAAAAAATATTCGATGTCCAGAATAACACTTAATATGTGTGTAGCATCCTCTATCAGTGTTTTCTATGTGATGATACTGTTTTACCTGCGAAAAAAAAAACACGATAATAGATTTGGCATGAACTAAATTCAAAATCAGCAAGTAGGGTTTATCGTCGATTCATGGCAAAAAAAAATTAATTATTTGTGCTTTTTATGTAGGAAAGAGGTTTTATGGTATAAGAAATAGGAGAAGAAAATTTTTTAAAAGCAATTTCTAAACTACCCCAACAAAGGGGTTGAATTTTTGGAATAAGAGGAAAAAGACTCAATTTCGGTTAGATGATTTTAGACTCAAAATAAAATTATCGTATTTATTCGTATCTAAGCCGCACTATTTTCCCACTGCTAATGCTACTGAAAATCGGTACGGCTTAGAATTAAAGGCAAAACATTAGTTGAATGAGGAACATTGAGTTTCCATCCTTTTCAAAAGGAAAATGTAGCCTTCCATTTTGGCCATTTGCATCGATGACTAAAACCATTCCACAGGTTTTCTCCAGTATTCTGTCTATCCTAAACATCGTTGTCTACTTGTATTTAAGAAGTATTTTTTTCATATGCTTTATTTTAATCACCTAAACATCAAAGATATCGGTAATAACATCAAGACGAATTCATTATGATATGAAAGTATGAAAAGGGAGGCAATTTTATTGGCAGAAAAAAAATGGAAACGGATCAGCGGCCACTGAAAATTTGACAAGGATGGCGGCTTAGATTCGAGTAAATACGCTTTTTTTATACCATATTAATAGCCGAAAGAAAAATTATGGATAAATGATTACGCAAGAGTGAGTAGTACTACGTACATTGCAGCATTACATAATTACAGCTCCTTCCGTCAAATCAGTCCCATCCAAACTTTTTTCCATCTTGCACCTTCTGGTGCACTATAATTTCTACAGCATGTAATTTTTTTTAAAAAATAATACTTAAGAAGCTTTTGAAAGTAACTGATGTTTTTTTCTTTTCTTGTAACTATTTAATAGGTGTCCTCGCATCGCAAAAATATGTTTAAGCGTACTAAAATGTCTATTTTTCTCTTTAGCAAAAAATTACGTTGATTTTTTTCCCATAAAAAGTTCAGATACCTAAATTTTATCTCCGATGGTGTAGTGTGCTTAGCATAAAAATTAATTATTTACTTTATTTCCCTTTTTTTCATCTATGTGCCATCTATCTATATACCTTTATTTTCCGAAAAAAATTTTTTGATCCACCTAATATTCAGGCTGAAAATGTAATGGAATGAAAAAATTTTGCAACGTTAAAGAACTTGATGAAAAATCTTGAACTTTTCGCAAAAAGCATTCTTAAGTGTAATTTTTTCAAAATGTAATTTGTAATGTATTCTTCCTTACTTTTAGAATACTTTACACATTGATAAAACAGTACTAATAATTTTAAAATATAATCACAAGTTTATGAAATTAAAACCAAGTTAAATTCTGACAACCATTTTACCAACAGATATATTTAAATCTGCTTTTAAAAAATTTTGATTCGAAAAGAATTGTTGTTTTGATGTAAAATAATATTTTAAAAAAACCTTGTGGTTTCTGAAGAAGAGCATTAAAAAATATGGTTAGAAAACAGTTTTTTTTAAAAAAAAAATTTATTTTATTTTTATTTTATTTTACTATTATTATTATTATTATTTTTTATTCTATCATCAATATTTTTTTCCTAAGTTAGTTCAAACGATAATAAATTTTGTTGCAAACAAGAAACCCAAGTAATAGATCTAAAATAATTTTAATATTAAATTTATATTCTTTTTACACACACAAAAGGGGAAATGGTTTATAAATTGGGAAAATTCCATTGGGGGTTTGTGCTATATTTGATGAAATGTAGCTAAAATTATCTTAACAAAGGAGTCGCTGCCGGAGAAGTTATCATTCTGTCAATATACATGTTATCAATATGCTCATATTAATAATATTTTAAAATATGTTATGTTAGCTTAATAATAAAAAAAAGTTTAAAGAAGTATTGATACAATTTTCTTGCATATTTTTAAAAATCCAAAATATGTGATAAATTTTTTTGAACTCTTTGAGTATATCAGAAAAATTATCTGTTTTTCATGGATATTTTTATAATATACTTTTAATAAGAAACGAATTGAACTTTTATTTTATTTTTCTATTAAAGCAATTTTTTTTTTCAAATTAAGGCGCTTTTGCTCAAAATGTAAGAAAAAAATTCCTAAAAAACTGCATACTCGTAAAATCAACTGGCCTTCTATTTTTTTCATCATCTTAGTTTTTTAAATGAATCTCACATACAAACTTCATTGGTTTAGTTTTGTAAATCAAATGTTTAATTGTGTAATACATGTGTTGTCCCTGCAACTTATTTAATTTTTTTTTTATTTTTTTATTTCATTTGTTTCGTAATTTTTTTTGTTGTTGTTATTTACCCTTTATTTTATTTATCTTGTTTTGCTTATTTTACTTATTTCTGTAAACCACGTGTGAAACTTGCGGTGCACGGGAATTATTTTCAGTTTTTTTCCTTTAAAAAAAGCAATTACTTGAAGGTTCTTCCCAAATTCATGATCAAGCCATTGTAGCCTACAGACTATAGTCGCGGACGCGTGGCTGGCGTGTCGCGTTTCGAGCCTAGTGACAATGAAGACCTGCCATGTAGGGGAGGGCTGATGCACGTTAAATCGGTCGATCTGAATCCCTACAGTTTGTGTGGTGTGATAGTTAGGAGAGGAGGACCCCAGCTCAGGAGTCGTCCTCGTCGCTTGACCGAGGTTCAAAATTACGATTTCCGTCGCTAGTATCCCTCGTGTTGCTATAGAGTGCGTTGTTAATATACACTCACTCATGTATTCTTTTAAAATGTGACAGATGTGAGATGAGTCCCTGGTATATATCAGGTATATCATCTGTTTCTCTTAGATATTTTTAACAATAAATCAGTTTCTATGATCTTCGAATTAATTGGGACAAGCGGTAAAAAACGATTTTTTCTAAAACCCTAGCTTTTAATCAATACATACCTTAAGTCAGTGTTTCTCAAACTGTGGGGCGCGCTCCCCTTGGGGGGCGTGACGACTCTACGAGGGGGACTCGAGCATATTAAAAAGTCAAAATCAAAAAATTATTTTTTAAAAAAAATTAATTTACTGAAAGTAATCAAACGCACAAAATACATTCTGAAATAATATAAAAGATAAAATACACATTTACACTGATGTATTATAAATGTATCAGTGCTACCTAATGTATTTTATAATTAATTTAACAATACTAAGTTAAGAACAAGTTTAATAATTACCAGTGTCCCCATAGGATTGAAATACATAAAAAATTATATACAAAAATTAACACTTTATAATTATAATTTGTAAGGTTTATAATTGATCCCTTAACTGCCGATTAAAAGTAACGTCATTCACTTCCCAATGCCAACTTTTTACCTCGTAGGTGCATTTATGTGATGTATTGAAGGGGAGTAATAAAGAAACACAATTATTCTGAAATAAGTAAATTCTTCTTAAACATTGTCAAGATCCTTTTATTGCATTCCAAAGCCTTCGGAGTAATTTTATGGATAGCAGCGCAGAGAAAAGATCGTACTTTGGAAAAAGGTATATATACGTCCGGGGAAATTAACGCTTTGAGTGAGCTAGACGTTTATATACGCCGGTGAAACTTAAAAGGTTAAGGTAGTATCGTAGTTTTAGCGTCGAATTATAGTATTATTGAATTCAATATAGGTGGGGGGTCGCGAATATTGAAACTTTGAGGAGCACTGCCTTAAGTAAGAAAAATCTCTATATTAGTACGAAGTATGCCCTTCTATAGCAGAAATGACCTTTTTAACTCGTCTTGGCACAGACTCCACGGATCCAGCGTTCATGCTCTTAACTTCAACATCATGGGACCACACTTATATAACACTTTCCATTATTTATTCTGTTGATGTGCAATTCATCTTAGCTACACGATTCTTGTGAATATGTCATAAATTCTCCATAGGATTAAAGTCTTGTGAATTACCAGGCCATTTAAGCACTTTTATTTTATTTTCCTACATAAAAGTCTGGACCAATATCGAATTGTGGCAAGAATCCAAATCATGTTAAAATGTTCCGTCAAATGTTTTCATAGATGCAACAATTCTACTGCGTAATATTTCTATGTATTTGACATAATTCATCATGCCTTTAAAAGGAACTAAGTTTCCAGTGCCATTTGTTGTGAAAAAACCCTAAAACATCTTTTTAGAAGAGTATTTTACAGTCTGTTGGATATGATCTGGCAGCAGAATTTCAACCACTTCATCTAACTACACTTGATTTGTGTCCCTGCCCTAATAAATGTGTTCCATCACTGAACATCACCTTCTTCTAGTCATTAACAGTCCACGATCGGTATATTTGACCTAAACTAAACGTTTTTACATGTTTTCTGAGTTAGATATTGTTTTTTCCTATGTCTTATGGCTAACTTCCAGAAGCCTTTTCTGTACAGTTGAGGTACTCACTGCTGTAACATAATCCATTAAAACCCTTCGAAGGTTTGGACTTGTCTTATTTTGATTTATTTTGTTATTTCTTATTAGAATGTTATTAGTTCTTGAAGTAATTTTCCGTTTGTGCCCACATTTTTCCTTTTGTTTTTGAAACGATGATCAGGAATCTTGAAATGTTTTTAAAATTCTTGAAACATTTGATTTGCCCACATCAACTACCGTAGCTATTTCTCTCACAGTCATACAAGCGTGTTTATTAGAGCTATTATTTTAGAACGTTTCCTCGAAATAATACCCATCTCTGAACAAGAAAAAGTAAAACGTGTTACGTGGAACGCAATATTATGTGGTAGCTGATGAACAGCTACCACACTGAAAGGTTCACAACTGAGCTACCAATGTACTAAAACCAATCATACGAGTAATTTATAGTCAAGTTCTATCTATCACACAATTTTTGGGCAAATATAACTTGTTTGAGGTGGTTCGGGATATAACTGGTAATCACATACCGTCTCAGACAAGAAAAAAAATGTTTGCCCGAATTAATTCGTACAGTATTTTATTATTTTTCACCATTAAAGAAACTATTTGAAGGTGTTTTTTGGCCTTAAGGATTCCATCTCTGTTTTTGTTTAACATATTCCATTTTAACCAGCCAATTAAAACTGGCTTCTTACGTAAAAATAAATGTTCTAGATTTCTTGCTTTTTATAAACATTTATATAATTTGTAATAAATTTCTCCACCCCCCCCCCCATCCCACCCCACATATACACATCTAACAAACAATAATCAGACACAACCAAACACCAGACTACTCAAAATCTCTACCGAAACGATATTCACCAACTCGAGATGGAGTGAGATTATTTCTCCGCTTCCGTTGGCAACGAGGAATAGCACTCGTGTCCCTAGAGCATAACAAGCGAGGATTCTGGCAGAAAGCTTTTGATCGAAACCTGGCCAGCTGTGACGTTCGCTCCTCTCTGTTTTCTTGATCTCCACCAATCCCACTCTCCGATACACACCGAATCGAATCGGTATCGTATCGGATTGGGATAATGCTAAACAATTACTGATACGAAACATTGATTCCATAGTCTCTGAGTAAGAGGCTGTTACAGCAGTGTAATGTAGTCGGATTAATTGCGCAAGATATTCAGGGAATTATACATATTGATGCTGCGTTGTTTAGGTAATCTTTATTAAATTGAACGGAAGGAGAATGGAATAGCAGGATGTTTTAATGGATGGATAGATGTACATGAATAATATATGACTTTGAAATTTGTAATTTGTAAGATTTTAAAATGTTAATAAAAGAAAAATAAAGAAAAAGCAATTTAATATTATGATTTTTTTTAAAGGTATTGCCTACATTTTTTTTAAAAAAAATTTTAATTGAATTTATTAAATTCTGAATTTTTTTTTTGTTTATTTAGCTTAACAATATCAAAAACATTTTTTTCCCTCGTAGTTATCATAGATTCATAAAGGCTTAAGGTATCCGACTAGCTTCGGAGATAAATTTTCAGAAGTGATTTTCTGGACAATTTTGATATTGTTTTAAAAAAGAATATAAATAGGCTTAAAAAGTCATAACTAGTAAATAACTAACATGTGTCTGTATCACCCTTTATTTTGAAAAAAAAAATTATTTTTAGGAAAATTTAGCAAAAAAAAAATTTTAAGTCAAGAAAAACGTGATAAATAAAAATAAATTGCACATTATGCAATTTTAACGTCATTGATTAACTTCTTGATCCCTCTGAAGTGTCACAAACCACTGGATAAAAATTATTTTAAGAAATAAATATTTTATTATCATTTAAATTTGATGGTCATGATTTTTCATCAAATTTACTGCATGTTCTAAGCTAAAAATGGCTGTAAAATGTGATTAAATGTAGGTGTCTTATAACCCACGGTTTATTACACTCTGAAGGGCCAATAGCATATATGGTTTTAAATTTTATTGCATTTGATTGGATTATTTAAAAGATATCCCGTTTTTTGTGCACAGATTATCATAAAAGTTCATTCAAAAAACGAATTAAAAAAAAAATATTTTTATTAGTAAGATAAAGTAAATGCTATAAAAAGAACTTAAAAAATCTCTAGTCTTAAGAATTAGTCCTTCTTCCACAATAATTAATTTCTTCTTTCCCAAATGACCCAAACAACACCAAACATCTAACACTTAAAAAGCACTTTTTTAACCTAGTCGGATACCTTAAGTTCGGAACCATGATTTTTGAAAGTGCGTATAAATTAGTGCTTCTCAAACTTTCAATATTTGCGATCAATTTTCAATCCTCATTTTATCGCCGGCCAATAACAATCTATTGAATGCAACAAAAATACTTTAATATAAAACTATAATACGACTTTAATTATATAAACCATAAAAATTATCAAGATACGTATTAAATTTTGTTTCTGACGAACCCACGGGAGGCACTAGTAATTGTTACGCTTGTTTTTCATTTAGTATTGATTAGTTATCAAAACATTGTACAGTACTGAAATCTTTATAAGAATATTATATCAGTATAAATGTGTATTTAATCTTTATTATGTCATTTTTTTTGCTGCTTTTTTTCAGCGAATTAATGCCTATTTCTACTTTTTTTTTTTGTCTTTTCTATATGCTCGCCCCTCCCCCGTTGTAGGAATATCATGTCCGATTTGGAGGGCTTGCCCTACAGCTTGAGAAACGCTGGAATAAAGGAATAAATGTTTTGATATTTAGTTTCAGTTGTATTAGAATAAATATATAAATTTGTTTTAAGAATATTGTTAAAAGGAAAATTATTTAAATACTTTTCGGTAAAAAATGAAGCAAGAATGACATATTTACAAAACTTTCACCTTTTCTGGAAATTGCTTCTATAATAATAATGATTTGCTTTGATACAGATAAAAATTCTCTTCAGAGCCCTGAATCAGGAATTTTGAAAAATTCACATTATTTTCAGTGTTAAGATCAATTAAAGTAATAAACAATGTTTTTTTTCTTTTCTTAATTTCTCTATTCTATACAAATAAACCCTCATTACCTGTCAGGTTTATGAGGCTAAAATATTTTAATCATATTAAAATAACTGATGGAACGATTTTGATAACTATTTTGTTATATTACTTTAATGCTTAAATGGGCTAAAGGTGTAAAAATCATTTACACGTCTAAAAAACATTAAAGAGGACTTGGTACCCCAAAATGACCAAGACCTATCATTTTTATTCATTTTAATCTTATTATTTGTATTGTTATCTTTCGATACTTCAATATTAGAAGAAAAAAACTAAAATTTTTGTCGCTACAGAAGAAAAACTTTTTCTTAATTTACCTAGCATTGCAATTAATACTCTCTAAAAATTGATCATTTATAAAAATGTATGGGTTGAAAAAATAGGAAAATGCAATTATTTTAAATAAAAATATATCACTAGTATCTTAAAGTGGTATTTTAAGTTTATTTAAGCTTATTATAATTATTTTTTCCGAACTACAAACTTCAAAGTGGTTTTTCTCAGTTTGTGTTTTTCGAAACATGAGTCCATTCAAAATGCTACTCCTTCACAATTATTTACCAATCACTTCCCTTTTTTCACAGGTGTTATATATAAAGCATGTAATAAAATTGGGGATCCATTTTTCTGTAAACTAAATGCTTTTTTTTCAAAAAATTAAAATGTAGGAGATATTGGCTTTTTCGTTGATTTTTAGCATGCATATCAATATTTTTTTTCCCCCAAAAACGAATTAAGTTTTTGTTAAATAGATCCCTAAGATTGTTTAGAACATCCACAAGAATATCACAAAAAAGTATTAGGTCAACAAATAGATAATTACAAAAAGAGTAGGATTTTAAAATTTTCTGAATTTTCTTCAAAAAATTTAAATTTTAAAACTTTTGTGAATATAATACGTGAAAAATTTCATCTCGAATCATTTTTTTAAGTAGAAACATTATATAAAATGCTAAAATATAATTTTTAAATATATAAATAAGAAAGTTGTTCGAATGGTTTTAAGTTCCCTTAAGGTACAACAAATTCTCCTACAGTTTAATCTTAATCATTCATGATATTTTATCGGATAAGATTCCTTATACAATAAAAAAATCAAAATATTGTGTATTAATCATCCATCATATTTACGTACTGTGCATGTCTCGTACACAATAAATGGAATCAAAACATGCTGACGGAACCATAAATATATTCCGTATTAGTTTAAAGAGTTTAAAACATCAGATTATACCGTCTTTATAAATGTCTGTGATACTTTCCTTTTTAGTATATTTATATTCCGTTAAAATTTCTCTCAGCAAGAAATTTTCTTTTCTTTCAAAAACAGGGCGATAATCGGTAAGTTTACATCCAACAGCCACCCACACTGTTTACAGTCGCAGAGCGGTATCAGATAATTTATCCAGTAGAGATGATCGATCAACCTTTACTTGTCATTAGAAAATTGTTAATGGACACATCCCCTTATGCCTCACCTGCGTCTCGTGTCTCGTTAGAAAAGTTAACTGAAAATTTCTTAAGTTACTTGTAAAGATTCTGCTTTCCATGAAAAGATCCCGCAGGCACCTCTATATTGTTGTTCCGAAGATGCAACTTTTGAATTATTGATCAACCCAGTTGTTAGTGACAAAATGAATTTGATTAGCGTGGTGCGTGTTCCATGATTTGCGAAGTTTCTTTGTTCGCGGATGTAAGGGTTATGTTATTGTTAAGTTTCAATACATACATATTTGTTGGTTTTGACAACTGGAACAGTCAGTAGGAAAAAATCATGAATACTAATATTCCGAAAGAATTGATTGATTTACGAAAATTTATATTGAGTGTGTCTTTTGGTTCTTGATAAGAAAAGTTGATGTACTTATTCTTTATTCATTTTAGCATGATCATTACGTTGGGGTTCGGTTATATGGAAGGAAAAAAATGTTATATTAATCGGGACCTGCCTATTTGTAAAAATAACATAATTCCAAAAAATAGTTTAAAAATTGAATATTGCTACAGAGAGGTAGAAATTTCGAAAAAATGGAAAAAGAAAAAAAATTTGATTAGCTGATTTTGGACTCAAAACAAAATTACCATATTTACTTGAATCTAAGCCACATTTTCCATTGTTAATGCTACTGAAAATCGGAAGCGGCTTAGAATCGAAAGGAAAAAATCGTTGAATGGGGCAATTAGAGCAATTATAGGTTCATATAACCGCAGATTTAAAGTTCACAATACTGATAAAATAACTAATTCACTTCTTATTGGTTCTCATTTTAAATTTATTTTAATTTCGTAAAATTGGATATCGACAAACCATTTTACAATATTTTTCATTTTTCACAAAAAAAATTATTGAGAATTTTGGGAGCGGCTTAGAATCGATGGCGGCTTAGATTCGAGTAAATACGATATTTTTCTGCGAAGTGACTAACCAAAAGCGTTAATTATTGATGAGCGAGTGCTCAGTAACGAGTAGTGCATTGTACTCTGAAACATTTCATACGTCCAGCTCTTTCTCCTCGCACCATCGAATCAGTCCGAATCTAACTTTGTTCAGCCTTCCGCTACATCGAGCACTGTAATTTCGACAGTATGTTTTTCTTGAAATCAATTTTAAAAAAGGTTTTTCAATGTACCTGCTGTATTTTCCTTGTAACTATTTAGTGGGTGTCTACTCATTTCAATAAATGTTAAAAAATACAAGAATGTCGGTTTTCATTTAACAAAAATTACTTTGATTTTTATCATAAAAAGCTCAAATACCTAAACTTCATTCTCCTTCTAGCAGTAAGCATACATTTTTTTATTCTATTTTCCCCTTTATCATTATACCAGAGAACAACATCCTTTCCGCATACAGGTAGGTTTTTAAATTCCGGAAAAAAATATCAATTCACTCTGATATATAATATTTTAAATGAAATATAAAAATTCATACAATGTGTTCCAAATGTTATATATAATGTGTATGTGAGAGAGGGAGAATAAGAGAGGGAGAGGAAGGTTAAAAGTAAGAGAATGAGAGAAAAAAGTGAGAGTGAGAGAATGAGAGGAGAGAATAGGGAGTGTGACTGAGCGAGAGAGTGTGAGCGAGTGAGTGTGAGAGATTGAGAATGAGAGAGTGAGAGTGAGGAGAAGGGTAAGAGTAAGGTAATGAGAGTGTGAATGGAATTGAGAGAGGGAAGTGAGAGTGAGGGTGAGAATAAGAGAATGAGAAAGCGAAAGTGAGGGTGAAAGTAAGAGAAGGAGAGAAAGTGAGGTGAGAGCAAAGAAGTGAGAGAGAGAATTAAGAAGGTGGAGATATAAGAAAGTGAGAGTGAGAGAATGAGAGTGTGACAGTAAGAAAGTGAGAGTGAGTAAAAGGAAGAGAGAAAGAAGAAAAGTAAAAAAGAGATTTGGAACACATATGTTGAATATGCATTGAATGTTTTTAATGCAGGATAAAATTTCATACAGTTATTAGTTGGAAAAGTAAGCAAGTAATAATTTTTTAAGCATTAATTAACAAATAGATTTTATTTGACGATGTTCTTTAGTTTTAGTCTGTAGCTTATGAGTGAAAGTTTAATTATCTTATATAAGAAATCTCTCTTGCTATTTTTAAATAGAAAAAAAAACCGATATTGGAAGATTCGAAGAGAATATCTGAAATTTAAACCGTTAGCAAAAGAAACGTTTTATTCATAAAATTTGATCCTCAACATTATTTAAATTCGTATATAATTTCGAAACCTGTATTCAAAATATTAATATATCGAATTCATATGTCGTTTTCTTAAAGAATTTTTTGTATACTGCAATACATATGAACTAATTTCGTGGTTAAAATTAATAAATAATAAGTTAATTAAATTAAAGATTCAGCGGATTAATAATTTTACATTCAGAAATGTATTGATATATATATATATATATATATATATATATATACTTAACATATATAACACCAATAACATATATATATATATATATATATATGTATATATATAACTTATATATATATATATATATAATAACTTATATATATAAATATATATACTTATATATATGGCATATATATATATATATATATATATATATGTATATATATATATATATATATATATATATATATATATTCTTTAAATAAACATGTTTTCAGTTAATAAACTCACATCTATTAAAAGTCAAAAAGCGTTTTTCCATTAATAAATCTGAGATTAAGAATTTCATTTAAATTCATAATCCCAGGCTCTAAAAGAGGTAAGGGAAACACATTATAGAAATTTAAATGTTATTCTCTCGCGTTAACATAGCAGTATTAGCCAATGAACTTATGATTACTCTAAGCGATCTTTATCGTACCAAGAGTTGGGTTTAGCACAACTGACAGTATTCTTAATTAGACATATCAAACTTAATCAAGGAAGCCTAAGATAATCGGAATACTAGACTCATTATTATGCATTTAATTAGATAATATGACAGTCCAATATCTCTTGAAGATTAATGAATATAGTGGAAACGTAACACTGCAAATTTGTATTTTGTTTAGTTGCTTTTTTTTAATTTCAGGTGTATTCTAATTTTACTAAGCCAGGTAATTTAATCATGAGTTTGAGTTTGATGCATCACCTTATCAAAGCCAGGATTTAAAATTAAATTTATCTTATGTTATTTTTGTTGATTTTCATTGGAGAACAATTACTGCAAGGTGAAAATATGGTAAAATTAGCGTTCTTTTTTAAGCAAAAGTTTTCTATACGTAACTAAAATACTCTCTCTATCCATATATGTAAATGTGAGGTGGGTAAACAAGTGATAGAATTTTTAAAGTTTTTTTTTTTTTGTAAAATTTGTAGATTTATTATACAAAAAAAAAGATAACAAATGGATTACTCAAAAGTATTACTCGCCTCTAATAACTACTTATTCCATTCCTGCTATTGGCTCACAATCTCTATATATTTATATATTTATCTGGGTGGAATTTTCAATCGTTAATAAAACACATTTTAAAGTGCTCAACTGAGCTGAAATTTTATATACAGGTTTATTTTGGACGACAATACAATAATATAAAAATAATTAATAAAATTAATTGATTAAAATGGTATTTAAAAAATTACAAATACACACACAACCACGTTGGTATCATTTTCTGGCGACTTAGCGACCCTTTTGGCGACTTGTGTCAAAACTTGAAAGGGTTTTTCTCACGGTATTCACTTGAAATGGAAATTTATATACACGATTGTTTTGTATGACAATACGATGTACTTTTAATGATAGTGTAATAAAAATTAATGGCCTTAATATTGTGATTCTGTATATGCATATACATATTTATATTATGTTTTTTAAAGGTATTGCCTACATTTTTTTTAAAAAAAATTTTAATTGAATTTATTAAATTCTGAATTTTTTTTTTGTTTATTTAGCTTAACAGTATCAAAAACATTTTTTCCCTCGTAGTTATCATAGATTCATAAAGGCTTAAGGTATCCGACTAGCTTCGGAGATAAATTTTTCAGAAATTGATTTTCTGAATAATTTTATTGTTTTAAAGAATATAAATAGGCTTAAAAAGTCATAACTAGTAAATAACTAACATGTGTCTGTATCACCCTTTATTTTGAAAAAAAAAATTATTTTTAGGAAAATTTAGCAAAAAAAAGTTTTAAGTCAAGAAAAACGTGATAAATAAAAATAAATTGCACATTATGCAATTTTAACGTCATTGATTAACTTCTTGATCCCTCTGAAGTGTCACAAACCACAGGATAAAAATTATTTTAAGAAATAAATATTTTATTATCATTTAAATTTGATGGTCATGATTTTTCGTCAAATTTACTGCATGTTCTAAGCTAAAAATGGCTGTAAAATGTGATTAAATGTAGGTGTCTTATAACCCACGGTTTATTACACTCTGAAGGGCCAATAGCATATATGGTTTTAAATTTTATTGCATTTGATTGGATTATTTAGAAGATATCCCGTTTTTTGTGCACAGATTATCATAAAAAGTTCATTCTTCAAAAAACGAATTAAAAAAAAAATATTTTTATTAGTAAGATAAAGTAAATGCTATAAAAAGAACTTAAAAAATCTCTAGTCTTAAGAATTAGTCCTTCTTCCACAATAATTAATTTCTTCTTTCCCAAATGACCCAAACAACACCAAACATCTAACACTTAAAAAGCACTTTTTTAACCTAGTCGGATACCTTAAGTTCGGAACCATGATTTTGAAAGTGCGTATAAATTAGTGCTTCTCAAACTTTCAATATTTGCGATCCAATTTTCAATCCTCATTTTTATCGCCGGCCAATAACAATCTATTGAATGCAACAAAAATACTTTAATATAAAACTATAATACGACTTTAATTATATAAACCATAAAAATTATCAAGATACGTATTAAATTTTGTTTCTGACGAACCCACGGGAGGCACTAGTAATTGTTACGCTTGTTTTTCATTTAGTATTGATTAGTTATCTAAAACATTGTACAGTACTGAAACCTTTATAAGAATATTATATCAGTATAAATGTGTATTTAATCTTTATTATGTCATTTTTTTTGCTGCTTTTTTTCAGCGAATTAATGCCTATTTCTACTTTTTTTGTCTTTCTATATGCCCCGCCCCCTCCCGTTGTAGGAATATCATGTCCGATTTGGAGGGCTTGCCCTACAGCTTGAGAAACGCTGGAATAAAGGAATAAATGTTTTGATATTTAGTTTCAGTTGTATTAGAATAAATATATAAACTTGTTTTAAGAATATTGTTAAAAGGAAAACACGAAATACTTTCGGTAAAAAATGAAGCAAGACTGACACATTTACAAAACTTTCACCTTTTCTGAAATTCGTTTCTATAATAATAATGATTTGCTTTTATACAGATAAAAATTCTCTTCAGAGCCCTGAATCAGGACTTTTGAAAAATTCACATTATTTTCAGTGTTAAGATCAATTAAAGTAATAAACAATGTTTTTTCTTTCTTACCTCTTATTCTATACAAATAAACCCTCATTACCTGTCAGGTTTATGAGGCTAAAATATTTTAATCATATTAAAATAACTGATGGAACGATTTTGATAACTATTTTGTTATATTACTTTAATGCTTAAATGGGCCTAAAAGATGTAAAATCATTTACACGTCTAAAACATTAAGAGGACTTGGTACCCCAAAAATGATAGACCTATCATTTTTTTATTTATTTTTTTTAATCTTATTATTTGTATTGTTATCTTTCGATACTTCAATATTAGAAGAAAAAAACTAAAATTTTTGTCGCTACAGAAGAAAAACTTTTTTAACATTTTTCTTGAATTTTCTTGTGCAATTAATACTCTCTAAAAATTGATCATTTATAAAAATGTATGGGTTGAAAAAATAGGAAAATGCAATTATTTTAAATAAAAATATATCACTAGTATCTTAAAGTGGTATTTTAAGTTTATTTAAGCTTATTATAATTATTTTTTCCGAACTACAAACTTCAAAGTGGTTTTTCTCAGTTTGTGTTTTTCGAAACATGAGTCCATTCAAAATGCTACTCCTTCCACAATTATTTACCAATCACTTCCTTTTTTCCTGAGTGTTATATATAAAGCATGTAATAAAATTGGGGATCCATTTTTCTGTAAACTAAATGCTTTTTTTTCAAAAATTAAAATGTAGGAGATATTGGCTTTTCTAAGTTGATTTTAGCATGCATATCAATATTTTTTTTCCCCCAAAAACGAATTAAGTTTTTGTTAAATAGATCCCTAAGATTGTTTAGAACATCCACAAGAATATCACAAAAAAGTATTAGGTCAACAAATTGATAATTACAAAAAGAGTAGGATTTTAAAATTTTCTGAATTTTCTTCAAAAAATTTAAATTTTAAAACTTTTGTGAATATAATACGTGAACAATTTCATCTCGAATCATTTTTTTAAGTAGAAACATTATATAAAATGCTAAAATATAATTTTTAAATATATAAATGAAGAAAGTTGTTCGAATGGTTTTAAGTTCCCTAAGGTACAAATAAATTACTCTACAGTTTAATCTTAATCATTCATGATATTTATCGGATAAGATTCCTTATACAATAAAAAAATCAAAATATTGTGTATTAATCATCCATCATATTTACGTACTGTGCATGTCTCGTACACAATAAATGGAATCAAAACATGCTGACGGAACCATAAATATATTCCGTATTAGTTTAAAGAGTTTAAAACATCAGATTATACCGTCTTTATAAATGTCTGTGACGTCTTTTCCTTTTAGTATATTTATATTCCGTTAAAATTTCTCTCAGCAAGAAATTTTCTTTTCTTTCAAAAACAGGGCGATAATCGGTAAGTTTACATCCAACCACCCACTGTTTACAGTCGCAGAGCGGTATCAGATAATTTATCCATTAGAGATGATCGATCAACCTTTACTTGTCATTAGAAAATTGTTAATGGACACATCCCCCTCATGCCTCACCTGCGTCTCGTGCCCCGTTAGAAAAGTTAACTGAAAAATTTCTGGGTTACTTGTAAAGATTCTTGCTTTCCATGAAAAGATCCCAGGCAATCTCTGTATTGTTAAACCTGAAGATGCAACTTTTGAATTATTGATCAACCCAGTTGTTAGCGACAAAATGAATTTAATTAGCGTGGTGCGTGTTCCATGATTTGCGAAGTTTCTTTGTTCGCGGATGTAAGGGTTATGTTATTGTTAAGTTTCAATACATACATATTTGTTGGTTTTGACAACTGGAACAGTCAGTAGGAAAAAATCATGAATACTAATATTCCGAAAGAATTGATTGATTTACGAAAATTTATATTGAGTGTGTCTTTTGGTTCTTGATAAGAAAAGTTGATGTACTTATTCTTTATTCATTTTAGCATGATCATTAGGTTGGGGTTCGGTTATATGGAAGGAAAAAAATGTTATATTAATCGGAACCTGCCTATTTGTAAAAATAACATAATTCCAAAAAATAGTTTAAAAATTGAATATTGCTACAGAGAGGTAGAAATTTCGAAAAAATTGAATAAGAAAGAAAATTTGATTACCTGATTTTGGACTCAAAACAAAATTACCATATTTAGTTGAATCCAAGCCACATTTTCCATTGTTAATGCTGCTGAAAATCGGAAGCGGCTTAGAATCGAAAGGAAAAAATCGTTGAATGGGGCAATTAGAGCAATTATAGGTTCATATAACCGCAGATTTAAAGTTCACAATACTGATAAAATAACTAATTCACTTCTTATTATATCTCATTTTGAATTTATTTTAATTTCGTAAATTGATATCGACAAAACCATTTTTACAATATTTTTCATTTTCACAAAAAAAAAAATATATTGGTACCTTTGGGAGCGGCTTAGAATCATTGGCGGCTTAGATTCGAGTAAATACGATATTTTTCTGCGAAATGACTAACCAAAAGCGTTAATTATTGATGAGCGAGTGCTCAGTAACGAGTAGTGCATTGTACTCTGAAACATTTCATGTCCAGCTCTTTCTCCCTTCGCACCATCAACCAGTCCGAATCTAACTTGTTCAGCCTCCGCTACATATCGAGCACTGTAATTTCGACAGTATGTTTTTCTTGAAATCAATTTTAAAAAAGGTTTTTCAATGTACCTGATGTATTTTCCTTGTAACTATTTAGTGGGTGTCTACTCATTTCAATAAATGTTAAAAAATACAAGAATGTCGGTTTTCATTTAACAAAAATTACTTTGATTTTTATCATAAAAAAGCTCAAATACCTAAATTTCATTCTCCTAGCAGTGAGCATACATTTTTTTAATTCTATTTTTTCCCCTTTATCATTATACCAGAGAACATCCTTTCCACATACCGGTAGGTTTTCAAATTCCGGAAAAAAATATCAATTCCCTCTGATATATACTTTAAATGAAATATATAAATATTCATACAATGTGTTCCATGTTCCAAATATTATATATAATGTGTATGTGAGAGGGAGAATAAGAGAGGGAGAGGGAGGGTAAAAGTAAGAGAATGAGAGAAGAGTGAGAGAATGAGAGGAGAGAATAGGGAGTGTGACTGAGAGAGTGAGTGTGAGCGAGTGAGTGTGAGAGATTGAGAATGAGAGAGTGAGAGTGAGGAGAAGGGTAAGAGTAAGGTAATGAGAGTGAGAATAGAATTGGGAGAGGGAAAGTGAGAGTGAGGGTGAGAATGAGAGAATGAGAAAGCGAAAGTGAGGGTGAAAGTAAGAGAAGGAGAAAGTGAGAGTGAGAGCAAGAAAGTGAGAGAGAGAGAATTAGAGAGTGGGAGTAAGAAAGTGAGAGTGAGAGAATGAGAGTGTGACAGTAAGAAAGTGAGAGTGAGTAAAAGGAAGAGAGAAAGAAGAAAAGTAAAAAAGAGATTTGGAACACATATGTTGAATATGCATTGAATGTTTTTAATGCAGGATAAAATTTCATACAGTTATTAGTTGGAAAAGTAAGCAATCAATAATTTGTTAAAGCATTAATTAACAAATAGATTTTATTTGACGATGTCCTTTAGTTTTAGTCTGTAGATTATGAATGGAGGTTTAATTATCTTATATAAAACCTCTCTTGCTATTTTAAAAGAGTAAAGAACAACGATATTGGAAGATTCGAAGAGAATATCTGAAATTTAAACTTTCTGATTCAGTAAAATGTTTCATCTTAATTTTGATTATTTTAAAATGTTATAATTTTTATTAATACAAGGGCTGTTCAATAAGTAATAAAACTAAAATTATAAAAAAAACAATACATTTAATCGTCATCATTTACATGTTTTTTTCTTCAAAATAACTTCCGTGGTACGTAATGCATTTATCCCAAAGTTCTGTCCACTTCTTAAAGACATGTAAAAGTCCGTTTTATGAGAGCTGTTTCAAAACCACCTACGCAGCCTTTACACATGCTTTGTTGCTTGCAAAACGTTTGCTTCGTAATGGTTTCTTAAGTTGAGGAAACAGCCAGAAATAGCATGGAGTGGGATCAGGATTGCATGGAGGGTGAGGTAAAATTTCTACGTTGTTCTTCTGTGACACTTACAGTACGCAACGGGCAATATGTGGTCGGGCATTGTCATGGTGCAATAGAAAGCCATTTCGAAGAATGGACGTTTCATTTTAACGTGCTGTACCATTGTTCGCAGGACATTCGTGTAGTACAAGTCGTTTACGGTAGTACAAGGTTCGACAGCGTGTTGATACGCAATTCCTTCATATTAAAAAAATTTATGGTAATAAACTTACCAGCTGATTTCACAGTTTTTGCTTTCTTGAGAGTAGGTGAAGATGGATGTTACCATTCACTGTCTTGTTGCCTTGTGGTTAGATCATAGTAATACAACCAAGCTTCGTCTACTGTGATAAAGCGTTTTAAGATATTGTTACCTTCTTGTTCCAGTCGTATCATATCAAAGGTCTCCGATACTAATTTTTGCAGATTTTTCCTTCCATTACGACAACTGGGCGCGTCTCGTAGGCGCCCACACACACACTTCAGTTCGATCACGTGATACTCAAGAATACGAGTCTGTACACGCCATCTTTTGGTAGCTTTTGTTAATACAGACAACAAACTTTTCTTATGCCACAGAAATCAACATTCCAATTTGTGTTTTTGCCGCAGTAAAATTAGTCTTATTACTTATTGAGCAGCCTACGTATATTAAATTAAAATTCCTTAAAGCAAAAATACTTCAAATAAATGTTTAAAAACTGATAACCATTAGCAAAAGAAACGTTTTATTCATAAAATTTGATCCTCAACATTATTTAAATTCGTATATAATTTCGAAACCTATATTCAAAATATTAATACATCGAATTCATATATCGTTTTCTTAAAGAAATTTTTGTATACTGCAATACATATGAACTAATTTCGTGGTTAAAATTAATAAATAATAAGTTAATTAAATTAAAAATTCAGTGGATTAATAATTTTATTCAGAAATGTATTGATATATATATATATTCTTTTTAAAATAAAACATGTTTCAGTTAATAAACTCACATCTATTAAAAGTCAAAAAGCGTTTTCCACTAATAAATCTGAGATTAAAATTTCATTAAATTCATAATCCAGGCTCTAAAAGTGAAACACATTATAAATTTAAATGTTATTCTCTCGCGTTAACATAGCAATGTGTAATGAATATGATTATTCTAAGCGATCTTTATCGTACCAGAGTTAGGTTGCTGTGACAGTATTCTTAATTAGACATATCAGACTTAATCAAGGAAGCCTAAGATAATCGGAATACTAGATTCATTATTCTGCATTTAATTAGATAATATGACAGTCCAATATCTCTTGAAGATTAATGAATATAGTGGAAACGTAACACTGCAAATTTGTATTTTGTTTAGTTGCTTTTTTTTTAATGTCAGGTATATTCTAATTTTACTAAGCCAGGTAATTTAATCATGAGTTTGAGTTTGATGCATCACCTTATCAAAGCCAGGATTTAAAATTAAAATTTATCTTATGTTATTTTTGTTGATTTTTCATTGGAGAACAATTGTTTCTGGGTGAAAATATGGTAAAATTAGCGTTCTTTTTTTAAGCAAAGTTTCTATGCGTAAATAAAATACTCTCTCTATCCATATATGTAAATGTGAGTGGGTAAACAAGTAAATTTTAAAAAGTTTTTTTTTTTTGTAAAATTTGTAGATTTATTATGCAAAAAAAGATAACAAATGGATTACTCAAAAGTATTACTCGCCTCTAATAACTACTTATTCAATTCTTGCTATTGGTTCACAATCTCTATATATTTATTTATATATTTATCTGGGTGGAATTTTCAATCGTTAATAAAACACATTTTAAAGTGCTCAACTGAGCTGAAATTTTATATACAGGTTTATTTTGGACGACAATACAATAATATAAAAATAATTAATAAAATTAATTGATTAAAGCTAATTATTTAAAGAATTACAAATACACACACAACCACGTTGGTATCATTTCTGGCGACTTAGCGACCCTTTTGGCGACTTGTGTCAAAACTTGAAAGGGTTTTTTTCTCACGAGTATTCACTTGAAATGAAATTTATATACACGATTGTTTTGTATGACAATACGATACTTTAATGATAATTAATAAAAATTAATGGCCCCTTAATATTGTGATTCTGTCCTATGCATATACATATTTATATTAATTGTAACTATTTAATAAAAAGTAGCTAAAATAAAATATTTCTTTTGCTGTTCTAAGTATAGGAATTGACTTAATTTTTTATATATAACTTGTTTCTAACAGCATACAAATTCTTGCTGAAAGAACAACTGGTCTTTGTATGTAATTAAAAAATCTGCCTACATTTTTTTGAATTTTCGTAAGAACGAAAAAGCTACTTACGGAGGTTATTGATCGAAACAAAAGACGGTCTGAAAAAGCAAAGTCAAGGGAATATATAGGTAGGATATCAAATTTGAGTGTTTCCTAGTAACAATCGATCTCTCATGGAAACATGCGGTCGCGCATTGTCATGCAGCAAACTCACAAGATCGTGCCTCTGCTCATATTTCGACCACTTCTCGTTTAATATATTGCTTAATTGCATCAATTTCAGTTGGGTGCAGTGCTCAGTGATTATTTCATTCAGTTTCAGCAGCTCATAATGTTCTAACTGATCTCGCCACACAGCTGATCCCGTCAAATATAGAGTATAAGTTTTGATCCAAGAGTATTTTGCTTCGCATTGATGTTGATACGTTACCGGATTTACCATAAAACTTAACGCTTTAAAATGTGAAAACGAGTCAACTTTTCATCGTGTTTTAATTTTGTGCAGTATTTCATTTGTGCTAGCTATGCGCCACTTATCTTCTTTCCACTTATTTTGTCTAAAAATCGTACTCATCTGAAAGAGAATTCGATCTGAGCACCTTCTGTTCCAAAAACGAGTATCTTAGCCATCATGCCAAAACGATCGTCATCGCGTGGTGGCTATTACTGGTTTATATCGATATCACATCGCCACAAATCTAATATTCTCGTTTTTGGATTATTCCCATATTCTGTTGTGTAATGAAATGCTTTTCAAACTTTCAACATTTGCGACCCTATTTTAAGTCATAATTTTCATCGCGCTCCTCTCACACAATAACAATGTAATGAATGCACTTGTGCCACTAGTTCTTTGTGGACCTTATATCAAAATTCCTAGTAGGGCCCCTTAACATTTTACAATGCTTTTTTCACACGTTTTGGGAGCCGGGATCCTGTATCATTGATACGTCTGATACGGCGGTAGCTACACCCCTGTTTAAATGCAATAATAATGTACTTTGTCGTAAAGCTACAATATGACTATGATTATAAACCTACAAATTATCAAGATAAGTATTAAATTTTGTATATGGAAAGTCCATAGGAGCTTAACTTGTTTAGTATTGATAAATTATCAAAAACATTGTGCAGCACTGATACATTTATAACTATATAAATACAAATGTATGTTTTATTTTTTATTATCTCAGAATGTGTTTTTTGGGGGAGGTGTTTTCAGTAAATTAATGACTTTTTAAATCTTTTACTTTTGACATGCTCTCACCTCCCACGTAAGGTTATTACACCTCCTAGGTAGGAGCGCCCCACCGTTTGAGAAACGCTGGTGTAATGAAATTGCTTGTTGAGATACTTACAAGGATTCTGCCAATATATTTGGGTTTGACACAAATGTTCATTCAAAAAAGTCCCTAATTATGCATCTTCAAATATTTCTGATCTTCCTTAACGTTCTTTACCCTCTGTGTCAAAATCAAAACTTTCGAACCATTTAAATCAATGCATAGAATTTGACATTGATGGAGCCTAATCTCCATAAGACTCATACAGCCATTGATAACCTTCATCTGCTTTGTTTCTTCAAATGGAAAGATTAAAAGTCAAGTTTTTCGTAAGTTACCTTACGGTGACACAGAAGTCGCCATATTTAGAATTCAAAATCTATGATATTTGTACTTTGACAAAATAACACTACTGAAAATTAAAGCCTAATAAATACTTTTTAGTAAGAAAATAATTAAAATATTATCAGGTGTGGTTTAATACTAGTAATAATTTCTCTTGTAAATAAATCAACATATATTTATCTTCCCCCTCCAAAATATTAAAAATCATATATATATTTCAATAAATTTCTTAAACTTTTAGTATTATAATGTAAACAATTAAAAGTAATCTTAATGTTACCCCTATAATTTTAGTAATTAACTTACATATCTTTAGCTTATGATTATTTTAGTAAAAATAATTTAGTACTTATTGTTATGCTGCGATTATGCATTTATTTTATTCTTTTTTGATTCAACATGATCTAAACATTTTCAAATGTGTCTTTATGTAAATTACATTTTGTAGTTATAATAGATTAAAAATTCCTATCCTTTAAATTTTATAGAATTTCGTTGAGTATCGTAAACACAGAACGAAAGGTGGGGAGGTCGTCAAGCTTTAAAAATGTTTCAAACCGCATTTTCTTGTATTTTAAAAATTGTCCTCAGTAAAGATTGTGTATAATACCGCAGAATCCATCTTTTTTTGTTTCCAAAATCTCAATGATACACTCTACAACCGAAAAACCGACACATCAAGAATGAGTTGTCGGATAATAGAGACAAAAATTGGTGGGTCGAAAGATTATGTACAGGATAAAAAATGATTAAAATTTCAGAAAAATTGAACGTTTTATTTCAGAGTTACATAGTCACAACGTAACGAGCTCAATAAGGTGTTGACCCTCCTCTAGCCTGGATGCAAGCTGCCACACGACGTGGCATAGAGTAATAAAGCCCCCTGACGGTCTCCTGCGGTATTTCTTGACAAATTTGCTCCAATTGTCTTACCAGGTCGCCAACATTCCCTGGTAGATACAGTCGCCTTCCCATCATATTCCAGACATGCTGAATTGGAGACAGATCTGACAATCTGGCTGGCCAAGGAGATGTTTAATAAGCTGTAAGACAGCTCATAGCAGCACGGGCCGTACGTGGTCCGGCATATCTTCTGAAAAATAAGGCTGGAGTACAAAGAACGGTAGCAAAACAGCTCTCAGAATATCGTCGACTTACCGCTCTGTTGTAAGTGTGCTTCTAATGACAACCAAAGGGGTCCGGCTATTAAAGGAAATTGCACCCCAGAACATAACTCCTGGTTGAGGGCCTGTGTGGTGTGCAATAGTGAAATCAGGATCGGCACGCTGTCCTGGCCGTCTCCAGACACGTCTTCGTCAGGACACAGTTGGAAGCGGGATTCGTCGCTAAAAACTATACGTCCTTTGTCAGCATGATTCCAACCTAATTGAACCAAACACCACTGTAATCTGGCACGGCAGTATGGAGCCGTGAGTGGCAGGTAGCGTAGTGGTCGGTTCGAGCGTAAATTTCGCTCGATCAACCGTTTGTGAATGGCCATGTTGAACACTTGTTGCGGGTCGCACGTCAGGCTGATAGCTGATCTGACAATCAATTTGTCCTCCCGATCTGTTGTGGACCTAGGTCAACCACTACCATCACGACGCTGAAATCTGCCATTGTCCACCCATTCTTGTCAGCATCTTGTAATGGCCGCATCACTTCAACACATATGACGAGCAATTCTCCGATTTAGCCAACCTGCCTCTTTCAATACAATGATACGGCATGTTTCAAACTCTGGCAGTTGCTCGTAATGGGCTCGAATCCCACGGCGAGGTATTTTTTTCAGTCGTTGAAGGTATCCTAAATCGCAATGCAACAGAAATTTTGACCATCAGATTGAAAATCGCTTCTTATAGACATCTGCTGAGTGCGCAGTTCCGATGCGCTGTAGCTCCCGCAATTCATTCATTGGGCATCAAATTTTAATCATTTGCATGTTCGGTATAAATGTATTTGCATACGAAATTTCATTACAATCGGATAACTCCTTTTTGTTGCTTCGTTTGTTTGTTTTTTGTTATAAAATGTGTTGTTTATCATTAATGTAAACTCCAATACCTCATTTTTTATTTGCCCATAATTCAAAACTTCCAAAATTGTCCTTAGAGAGCGTAAGAACACGTTCAAAAACTATACTTTAAAATAAATGAGTTAGTAATTTTTTTTTGTATATAAAATAGAGCAAAGAAGTTTGCTTGTAAAGAGAGTGCTTCGAATCTGGTATGTCGATGGTTTAGAGTTCGGTTTTCGATAAAGGCATATTGAGCGGAATATAATCAGATCTAGTACATATAATATCGAGCTGAGCAAAAGGGAAATGTTCAATGTTCAAAGTCAATGTTCATCTTTAGTTCCTGATGTCTTCAGTTCCTTATGTACACAATGTTAGTGCTTTAAATGCTGGATTATATCATTTACAATCTTCTATGCTTTTGCATCAAGCATTCAACCTTCTGTACTCTTTACAAATTTTCTTGTCGATTTATGATTCCCTTTCTGCTATGAAGCAGCCGGTCAGAAATAGTGAATACTAAACACGAGTTCATTCAATAGTCCATCAGCTACACGAAGTCTTACAATTCAGTGTATTAATAATTGTATGAAATACGTCTCTTTAGGTATGAATGTATCATGAATAGATATTGTCAGTACATTCAATGCACCAAATTGATGGTTTCATGATTAAAAGCTATTCATATGCTCAGCATATGAGTATAATACGAAATACAGGCAATGAATGAGGATTCATAAATACAGAAGCATCATTTGTGTTTACATGCCTAGAAGAATAAATTCAATGAATTAATTATTTCTTTTTTGATACCTTTATAATAGTAATGTTTAATTATTCTTATAAGATTATTTTGACATCTTTCATTGTTCCTTTAAATACAGAACAAATTTATGCTTTAAATTTACTGAAATAGATGCAAATTTGTTTTTTCAGAATACAACAATTATGAGAAACATAATTAGTTTTTATTTCCTCAAAAGCATAAGCCTGTTATTACTTTAATTTTTAGTTTAATATTGAGAAAAGGTGCTTTTTCCTTTCACAAAATCTAGAGAAAATATCATTCAGTTTATATCTTGGATGTTCGTTACAATCTTATTAATAAAGTTTTGCATAAAAGCTTCAATATTTTCAAAAAATATTTCAAATGTGTTTTTAAAACATTAAAATGCATAAAAAAGTGAATAGGAATCTTATTAACTGAACGCCACAGAAATTGAAAATTACTTTTTACTTATTATTATAAGTAAAATAATCAACAGAATTTTTGATTACTGAAATTACATTTTTGATTGTAAGAAAGTTTTATCGGGAGAAATAAATATGGATATTCAATGTACTATTTTATCATGAATGGTATGCTAAGGTATCTGTTATACTAAATATATGCTATTAAAGTTATTAAGTAATGTTATTAAGGTATATGTTAAGGAACCATGTTCGGAAAAGAGACTTTTTAAAAGTATATACCGTTAAATCCGGCGTATAACGCGCACCTGTACTTTTAAGCTGCATTTTTTTAATATTTAGGTATATTCGCCGTATAACGTGCACCCTTTTTTATGAAGAAATCTGAAGTGTTAGTATACAATGCGCTAATGTTTTGAAGTCAGTTATTCGAAGTATTATTCCCGACTTTTGAAAAAATAACATACATCTAAAACTATAATTCTTTTAGTTCATAAGGCATGTAATTTCTTTTAAATAAACAGTACTTCGATACATATAGAAGTAAATTTTTCTTTATGCTCATCTCTTTTGTTATCTTTAAAGCTATCGTTTTTAAACGCGACGTATAACACACACACTTAAATTTCTATCTTATTTTATCTGTTAAAAGTGCGTGGTAAATGATTTTCATTTTAATTTTTTTAAGAATACTTTTAAAAGAAAAAAATGTTAAAACACAATTTTTTTAGTAAAAAAAAAAAAGGAATGAAATTTTTTCAAAAAATTCTTTTTAAGAAAAATGTTTCCATAAAAATAATATTTTGCATATATTTACTAAGGCACATTGCACCCTAAACTAGTATCTTTTAAATATATACTTTAGGAGTGGATTTAATTATGTTTTAATGCGTAGATTAGGGAAAATTTAATTAAAAAAGAACCTTTTATTATTTTAATTGATAATAAGTCTGAAAATAATGTGGATTTTTAAAAACTCCTAGTATACGCTCGGTGTAAGATACTTTACAGCTGTATTTAATAAAAATATTATTATAGAAGCATTTCTATATAGAAAAAGAATATTTTAAATATACACCGTAGAGCTAAAACCGTATGGACACCACATTTTTCAATTAACTCGTATGGTTGACGTTGAAGCCTCGTGATTAAAAGAGAATGGTTTTTAAATACTGTGTAGAAAAAAGTAAGCTACCATTCTAGTTCTTAACTTTTACAAGTTAGTTGAAAAGTGGCTGGTCTAGGTGAATTTTAATGTGAACAGATTGCGATGACCCGAAGACTCGGAACGAGTATCTCCATAACAGAATGACTGGTAGATTGTTCGCGATTTTTGTATTTGTGTAAAATAGATAAATGACGATGAAACCAGCAGTCGACGCCAAGCTATTGGACGCCCAGGCATCAACAAAGACAAAGAATGGCAGTGACTGCCCCGCTTAGTAAAGAAAAATCGGAGCCAGACAGTGAGTCAGCTGACAGTTCAATACAAAGTAGATCCAAGTATAAGTGTTTCGGAAAACCCATCTCAGCGGACACTGTTGGATATGGTGCTGCCTAACGAACATCCCACTCGTGGACCTCTATTGACAAAGCGTTATCGTCAACTTCCCCAACAGTGGGCCCAGGAACATCGAGACTAGATCATAAGAAAATGGAAGAGAGTTGCCTGTCAGATGGTTCACGATTTCTCTTTCATCACATCAATGGTCATATCAGGGGAAGCTGTCTTCAAGGCAAACAGATGTTCCTATATGTTCAGCAGGTCATACACAGGCTTGTGGTGATGGTATCATGCTTCGGAGAAGGCACTCATGGGTGACTATGGTACCCTTAGTTTTGTTGGAAGGGTCTGTGAAAGTTGTAGACTGTCTGAGCATAATTTCGAATCAGTCGCACCATTATATGGTCTCTGTTTTCTCAACTAGAAATGAAATATTTCAGCAGGACAACGTCCTATGACAAAAAGACTAAAACTGTGTTAGAATAGATCAAGGAGCCCAAACATGATTTCTAATGTTTTGAATACCTAACACTCAACGGGTCTTTATCTGATAGAGCACATTTGGGTTCTTATAGAAAAAGAGTTTATAGACAAAAAAAAATCCAATCATAATATTTCAACTTCATGTGACCACTGATTAGACAATTGGTACAACCTGTATCTAGTCATTTACCAAGAACATTGAGCCCTATATGAAAATTCCTTCGGGGCCCTTTTTCAGATATGAGAACCCTGTTAGTGGGACTGCAGTTACACATGTTGGGGTCCCATATCATGATACGGTGGTAGCTGTAGATGCAGCTGTTTTGCTGACAGAAAGTGTGCAATGGAGTTATTGAGTAGGTGTTCATAAAGTTTCGGCTCTTCGGTGTATGTCATACTTTTTTCATTTCTTACCAAAAAATTGCATTTAAATAATTTTTAGTGTAAAAATATTTTTAAAAGTTATCTTATATGCATATTTTTGTTCAAGTGATACTGAATACCGAAAAGTGTTTTAAAAACACGTTTTTGAAAAATCAAAACCTTAATAACAAACTAATAAAAGCATAGATATCTTATTACTAATATTTATCCCAAATCTGCATTTGTATGATATTAATAAATACAATTAGCTTTAAGACATAATAAATAAATCTTCATTATAAGATCCCAAAAAATATATAAAATATATGCTGCATTTTTTTTCAAATACATGAGATCCTAAGATTTATTAGAGAACTGTTTGATTAATTTTATTCTTTATTATACGTGCGGTCCCTTTCATTTACTAGCGGAAAACCTCAGTACAATCCATTTTAAAATCATTATTTACGGTACCAATAAACTCCTACTGAGTATAAATCATCCTTTGGAATTCTGCATTATATTTCAAAATTGTGAAAGAGCCTCTCTAGAATCATTAATAGATGCTTAAAAGCTTGACATAATGATTATTGCCTCGGGATATTAATTGATGTTAGTAATAATAGGGTATGATTATTTGGGCGTTTATTGTCCGGTAAATTATACTAACTGGCCATTCAATGTGATTAAAATTTATTTCATAAGCATTTTTAATTTGTTAAATCAGTCTGGTACAATCTTGAAAGTTGTAAAATTATTTTCCTTTTAAAATAGCATACAATGATTCATTACCCAATATTTATTAATTCTTTGAGGAATACTTTTAATGTTTCACGAAAATAAAACCATGATTAATATTAAGTATAAGGGTTAATCATTTTTAATGTCTAATTTTCAAATAGTTCGCAAATTATCTAGGAGTTATTAAAATTTCAGTATCGTAGAATTAGTAAAAAAAAAAAAAATGTTTGCGAGAATAAAATGTTACCAAATGGAACCAAAAAAGTTACCAAATTTTTCTATGCACATTATTCGCGAGTACTTTATTTTAATCCAGATGTTAATTTAACTTGAAATCACAACTGCTGTGGGTTGCAAATTATAGAATGAACCATATTTAAATTCTTGTTTGTAATGTTAAACATACTCTAACTTGTTTAGTTTCAATTATATGATATTTCAATGCATGATCATTGAACTATTTCAATCTGAATTTTCTTCTTTGCATTTTAAAAAGCTTATTGCAGTGAGAGTCGTTCAACACGAAATTGAGGGGACTGAAATATTTTTTAGTGTTAAAAGAATTTCGTGCTAGAGGATATTGCAAGAAAAAGCAAAAACAAAAAAATCATATATTCAACAAAATTAAGTTGATTAGAGTACATTGTACTTTGATACATATGTATATATGCATGCATTTAATAAAAATCAACGAAACAAAAACATTCACATGAGCTTTATGAAGTTTAATACAAAACTTTCTCAACTTTTTTTGAAAAATAGAACATTTATTGAGTTCTTGGAAAATAATCTGGTATTTTTCTTTGCATTGTCTTTTTTAGCATCACACTGTCAACAAATTGTCCGATGTCGTCCGTTTTATTATTATTTTCACTCATTGGAATGTGCTTCTAAATATCTGCACATACTTTCACGATGTTCTTCATTTTAAATGTCGTGGGAAGAGGAGATGTTTTATTCATTTCATTTTCGTCAACGAAACCTGCATCGATGATATTTTTCGAATTTTGAAAAAACTCCAAAATGTTTTTGCCTGCCATAATTGAGGCTGTACACACATTATCATCACCTACTGCTACGAGTGTTCCCGATGATACGGTTGGATAGTCCAATAATACAGAAACTTTCTCAAACATTTCATTGAGTGTTTGCTCAGTTTCATTACCCTCCTTCTACGGAAAGGGCATATTTTCATGTTAAGGTATCCGACTACTCGTTCGGAACCGTGATTTTGCAAAAGCGTATAAATGGATAATATTTATGATATTTAGAGTCACTTAGATTTGAAAATGTATATAAAAGGGTTTTAAGAATAGTATTACAATAAAAAATTATTTAAGTACAATATATTTCAGTTAAAAATTAACTTAGAATAAACTTTTTTCAAAATGTTCTCCTTTTGTGAAAAATGCTTCTATTATAATAATATTTCGCCTGTATAATAACACAGACCTCTGTACAGAGGCTCAACTAGAAGTTTTGAAATATATAACTTAGAAGTGGGTTTATCCGCGTTTTACGACAACAGAGGGGAGATATTTTAAGAAAAAAACGGAGATAATTACTTCAAATGATTGTAACTCTGAAAATAATGTGAGTTTTTGTAAAATCATAGTTGAGCCTCTGTAGAGAGGTTTGAGCTATATACTGGCAAAATATTATTATAATAGCAACATTTTTCACAGAAGGAAAACATTTTGAAAAAAGGTTATTCTAAGTGAATTTTTAGCCGAAATATTGTATTTAAATAACTTTTTTTTGTCAAAATATCCTTAAAACATTTTTATACATATATTCTAATATGAGTGACACTAAATATCATGAAAATTATCCATTTATGCGCCTTTTTAAATCACGGTTCCGAAAGTAGTCGGATACCTTAAACGATTTTCGTTTCGTGTTAAGAGAAAAAAATGCATGAAAATACATAGCAATTTGTCGGAACTCTTGCATTTGTAACGTCGTCAGTAGTTAAAAAACAAGAAAAATTGAGGAAAATTAGACATTTTAATTGGGAATATAATTAACATACTTCATTAGCTCATGCAATGAATTTACTAAGTCTATATTATGTGCATGGAACAAATTTTCCGACGGCTCTAATTTACCTTTGGTCGATCTGACTTCCGACCCAATCCAACTCAACCACTTTAATACAAGCTGCTTTACACGGTTTTCCAAATCTGCATCAGAATGTCTATATCGACCATTCGTGATACATCATTCTGCTTTAACCATCTCATAACCTGTGTCGTTAAATTACATCCATAAGAAGAAGCCCATACAAACTTAAACCTCACTTTCTTAATAATGTACATGCCAAATGGCATAACACATGCGGCATACTTCGGATAACTCATCATGAGAGAACGACGAAAATACCACTTCCACAAATCCAGTACAGTGACCCACGATACCGCGCTATTCTTTTCTACAAAACCTTCCATTTTTAATAAAAGATAAATTTCGGCTCGCGTCACCTGGTTCAAATTCCTAAACTTAATACATTTAATACGTGGATACGGGTATCGGCTCTCTTCCTAACCAAACAATGGGCAGAGTACGGGTGGACTGCCCCATCCCGTTTACATCTAATTCCAAAAGATACTCTGTATCTTCTCGTAGCGAATTAATTAACATCTGGGATGTACAACAAGTTTTAATTTTAAACGGCTTTCCCGTATTCAAACTACTATCCTTCTGCCTTAAAGAAATCATCCCAAGATATGAAGGAAACCCTTCTTTCTTTTTAGTGTTAATCATTCTTAAATAGTTACTTCGATATGGCGGTAATTTAAAATACAGTTGACTTTCCCTTAAAACACCCTAAAAGTTAAAATCCATAAATAGCTTTACCGAATAGAGAATTTCGAAATCTTTCACTATTCCCTTCGAGCTATTCTTCCTAACCAAATTTGCCAAATTCGGCTTCTTACGGTATAGTTTTATTAAATTGAGACGATAAATGGTACTGCGATCTCTTTTCTCTGGTAAATCTATCTCGAAATTAAATTCTGAACTAAAGCTAGACCTATTATCCGTCTCTAAACTGTTCCTATCAAACTCTTTTGGTTTTGAGAGAGGCAAACGCATTGTTAACTCACCTCTCAAACCTCCCCACACATCAGCTTTACACGTGTTTTCTTTTCCTCCATTTAACTGCCCTGCTATCTTAGCCATTGTATGATTTCGAAAATCTTCACGATTCACTGTTAACTGCTTTTCACCACCTGTTAACGTCATACTGGTATCTTCTTTTTCCTCGCATTTCTTTTCACAACTAAAAATTTCAGGGTTCACTATTCCTTATCTTCTATCAATTCTAAAGAATCAGCTAGTATTTCATCAGAATTTATTACCCGCTTCGCACACAAAGCGATTGCTTTAACACTTTTTCCACCTGGAAACGACCCCACTTCCCTTACACAATGACCAATTCTATTCACATTGATTTCTTTCCCTTTTTCAACCATCAATTTCCTATTCTTTTCTGTTCCTATCCCTCTTACTTCAGAAGGGGGGAAAACGTTCGTCCTTCTCACTGAGGGGAACAATTCTCATTTTCAAAATCACCAGACATGGCGTTCTCCACGCTTTTATTGACTACCGGGTTAAATAACGGCCTACACTTATTAACCGGTTCACTAACTTCTGCGGTACCCTTTCCTGACACACAATAAACATTTGCGAGATTGTTAATCCTATTCCCTGACTTCAATTCATTTTCTTTTAACTTATTTCTGAATTGAGCTCTTAGTCTTGCTAACTCAAATTCCCTAGCGAGTCTACGCTCCTCGAATTCCTTAATTTCCCGTTTTACACGTTCTTCACGTTCCTTAATTTCCTTTTTTCACGTTCTTCGCGTTCCTTAATTTCCCGTTTTTCATCCAAAATACCCTCTAACAAATATTTAGCTACTTCATCAGTATAGTATTTACTTTGACAAATTCTCTTATTAATTTCCATCTTAGGTAAAGTAATATCAACTTCTACCCCTAATTCTTTCGCAACTTCTAACATTACGTCTTTTCCTTCTCTTAACAGAAACGCCATGATGCACTAATACACACAAAACCAAATCTAAACTTAATCGTTACAAAAATTATACACAGACTCAAGGTAAACTAACAATACACTAGACCTAGACTTAACTATATTTTACAAATGTGCGCAAATCTAAAACCAACACAATAACCTAATCAGCCCTGTACCTCAGCGCTACAAGTATAACTACTGTATACTAATTTCACAAATCTATAACCTCAACAATATCCTACACAATATTGTACCAACACAACAAGTATAACTACTGTATACCAAATTTCACAAATCTATAACTTCAACAATATCCTACACAATATTGTACCAACACAACAAGTATAACTACTGTATACTTAATTTCACAAATCTAAGACCACAACAATACCCTACACAATTACTGTGCCAACACAACAAGTATAACTACTATATACTTACTTTCACAACTCAAACAAAAATACCAATATCGCACATTTATACACTTCATACAAAACTCAAAAATCTTTCTAGTCTCTTATTGTTTACTAAATTTACCTAGTATTTTATATTCCTTATCTCAACATTTTACATACAAAAAACAATACTCAGTTGCTGTCCTGAAAATAATCTCAAAGGAAAGACTCACCTTAAAATTTGTAGACGTAGACATAGGAACACTCAAGGAACTCTCTTTACACACAAATCACTTCTTAAAAAACCGCACTTCTCACAAGCAGGCAGGACTCATAACGTCTTGACACTGGGAACTCTTGAAAAACGTCCCTCAAAACAAACGGGCAAACAGATCCTCTTAAATCCTCGTTGATTCGTCAGGCAAGAACAGGAGACGCTTGTATCCGGCTCTTCTCACAGCTGGGGACTACAGGAAAACATCTCATAGTAGGCAATTCCAAAAATCAGGCGAGAACGCTTCATCACTAGCAGGAACAGAAACCTCTTAAAGTCGGCGCTCCCAAAATCAAGCGGGCATTAAAATTCTGTCATAGCATTCGCACACGGCTGGCCTTTTTTCTCTATCTTCAATAAAACTAAGGATTCGGGCATCTATTCACTTAAATGCCGGATCTACACCGCTGCCACCAATTAATATATATATATATACCTGTAACGTCGTCAGTAGTTAGAAAACAAGAAAATTTGTCACAGCCTCCTTTAAAAATTAAACAGTATTTAATAGCTTCATATGTTATTAAAATGTTCATTAACTATGCCAAGCTGGGCGGACAGTCTTTTTCACTGGAGGTCAAGCCTTATTCCGAAAGGCACTCGACAATCCCTTGCTTTTCCGTGCTCCTCTCCAGTTTACTCCAGGGCTCTCTGTTTCCATCCAGGGCTCCGTCCGTCTCACTCCAGGGCTCTATCTCCAAGCTTCTTCTCCCCTCCGTCCAAGTTTTTTTCCGTCCAAGTCCCTTCAAGTTTTTTTCTCTCCGTCCAAAATTAACTCCTTTTAAACACCAGGGGCAGGTCCACCATACGCCAAAAAAGGTCTGCCCTCGTCCCCGGGCCACTTTCGTCTCCCATTTGCGCGGCAAACACAAACACATTCCTCGTCTGTCTGGAATCCAAGGGCGCCATAATTCTCATCCATTCATCTCACAACCTGGGCCTCATAGCCCTATTCTCTAGGCATCGACTTGCATACAGGCTTCGCCTATTCAAGACTTTCATACAGGAATGCCTATTGTCACCGGCATTCTTTAGCCATTGTAAATTCCAGACCCGATGTCCGCGCTTGTCCGAGGCCAGACAACAAACAATGACCCCATGGCCACCTTCTCTTGTCACCCAACATCTGTTTGGGGCCATAAAACTTCAGATGAATAGATAGGGTGGGGTTCACCCCAATCGAAGACGTCACACATTATTTCGTGATAATCGATTTTTTGTCTTAAACGTTTTCGCGTTAAACGTAATTCTCTGTGTGTATATTTAACCCGCGATCACTCGCGCGGGGTGTTCTGAACACCCCAGTAACAAAAAAATCCTCCCACGATTCTAAAAAAAATGCACAGAACCACAATTTTTTCTGTAGCTGCACATTTTAGGCCATTGAACCTTCAGGCCTGATGGAATTCTTCTTTCTCGAATGATTGGAATGTAATGACCTTCAAAAGTTTATCTGGGGGGCTGAGAAATCCCGCGAGAAGTTGAGCATATGTATACAGTCTGCAACGAATGTTTGGAAAATGATTAAAATAATTATTTTTCTACTATCATTATCTCATTAAATATAAAGTATATTTATTACTGGTATATACGTTTTATATATATACGGGTTTATGAAAAAATATAAATTATGTGTTTTAAAATGAAAATTTTGTATGTTTAGTTTAAATTAATGTTAGTCTCATTTGTATGCAATAAATTTAATAATTTTATTTGTATAATACAAAAAACATCTTGTACTTTATAAATATGTATCATAATGACTTAATTTTATTTTCATAATTAAACACACGTGTTACAAGTTTAGGGTGTTCTCTACACCCCGCGAGTAACGAAGGTAACAAAAACAGGCGCGAGTGACCGCGGGTTAAATTTGTTTTAAAAATTCTGAGTTAATTAATGTCTGAACAATAAAAGCTAAATTGTGCAATTTTTTTTTTTTAAAAAAAACAATTATCGAGAACCAAAAAACCGCCAAATTACTGTTACGCACCCATACGTGTGTATTTTATTTTAATCCAAATATTTTTTTAATCTGAAAGCGTTGGCTATATCTCGTAAATTACAAAAAACAATTAAGTATTTATGTGTAACGTAAAACATCCCCTTGCTTGTTTATTTTCAATTTTATTTGAGTTAGTTTAATATGAATTCTCGAAATATTTCAATAATAATCTTCTTGTTTGTATTTGAGGAACAATAATATATATATGTAATTAGATTTTTGTATTACTAAATTAATTATTATTGAGACAGTAAAAACAAAAGTTTTATCTGCTATTTTACTTGATTTTTGCAATTCATTATTAGGATATTGAAATATGTATAGAACATTCTAAAATCTATAAATTAAAAGAAGGTAAACGATAAACAAAAATTGCGGTATAAACCAGTTAAAAATCAATATTTCACCAATATAAAACTAATTGATTTAAAAATTTAATAAACTCATTCTGTATACTTTGAATATAAATGTATTAATACATGTTTTTAAAGTATCTGACAACGTTCGGGACCGTGATTCTGAAAAGGCGTATAAATGATATAATTTTTTGATACTTAAAGGAACTTGAATTAGAATATACTTATAAAATTGTTTCAAGAATATTATTACAATAAAAAAAATATTTAAATGCAATTTGTTGGCAAAAAGGAAGGTAAAAGGGCACATTTTCAAAACATTCTTCTTTTATGGAAAAAGGCTTCTGTAATAATATTTTGCCTATATATAGCTAAGACTTTCCTGTAGAGTAAGACCTATAATTTTTTAAAAATTCACATTATTTTTAAAGTTACTATTAATTGAAAATAGAACCTGTGTTTTCTGTAAAAATGACTCTACTTTGATATATTAGAATAGGAATAAATCCAATTCTATATATTTTCAAGATTTAATCTTTAAAAACTCAAATTGCACGCATGAAATTTGCAATATTTTGACTTCGAGTACATATTTTCAAGATTACCATATTCCTTCGAAACATACTTAAGTCAATGCATTTATTATTTTAAGACCTCACGATCAGAAACTGCTTAAAATTAAGACACATTTAGTTTAACTCAACCGAAATTACTCAAATACAGGATAAATAAGTTATTATACTCTCGGACCATTAATGGCGAGAATCTACGCATTACAAAGCAACAGAGCGTAGTTTGGAGCATGCAATGTTACACATACATGTAATGGACGAAATTTTATCCCTAACCCCCTTACTAAATGATTTATATAGATTAAAAGGTTAGTTAAACATAACTGTGAGTTATGGAGGGTTTTAATGCATTTTACAAACTTCAGTTCTCATGAAATTCGTAAGGATGGTCCTGGGAAGATGTTTACATGTTTCATAAGTTATTACCCGACTGCATGTATGCCTGGCGATTTCAAAAGCGTTCACATGTGACTCGCTTCTGATGGTGAACCTTAATAATTCACTAAAGACTAGCGTGTTACTGATCTACGCATCTAAATTGTTCGCCTAAGATGCTGATGAGGAACCTTTATCTCTCCTTGAAACAGTTTAACGCGTAAATGAAGCTTTAGGGTAGGAACAAGTTATTCATGATGTATTGAATATTGTGTACATTAGAGAGGATCGTGGTTATATGGAAAAGAAAAATTATTATTATTGAGGAGCCTACGTATACGGAAAACAGGTTTTATAGTATGGAGGCTAGGGAAAAATAATTTATAAAAAAGTTGTTTCAAAATTTAATATTGCCTCAAAGGGGTTAAATTTCCAAAAAAAAAAAAAGGGGAAAACTTTTTTTTGGTTCGGTGATTTTTAGATTCAAAATAATTTTTTTTTACAAGTAAAAAACCAAAAGCGACTATTATTGATAAGTGAGTACTGAATAATACAGGGGTGGCCTATTCGCGGCCCAGGGGCTGCATATGGACCACTTTCACCCCCCCCCTAGTGTGACCGTTTCTTTGATTATCCGCGTGAGCTAGAGGTGTAGGGTTTACAAAAGGAACAGACATTTTTAAATTCTTAATATGACTTTATTAAGAATGAAACTTAAACCTCTAACAATTTAGATAATATTATTTATGAGAGAATCTACTATGAACAAACACACAATAATATATAGTTATACCGAATCGCGTAACTTGGACCACTATCAATATCTAACCCGCCTAATCTCACTTCTAATAATATTACAAGTCCTAATATCAAATAGTCAATCCTATCTTAATTTGATCGCGTAGCTTCAATACTATGAAGAGGCGTCTTGCACCATGACCTAATGGCTTAATCTTCAAGGTAACTTCTACAGGCTGTAAATCCGCGCTTGTATCAATTGCTCACATAACATTCCCCAAATTGCCATCCGACTTACTGAAACTTCTGTTATTTAAAAGCTATCTCATTTGCATTTCAGCTTCATGTTTCGCTTCTTGGGTTTTGGTTGGAAAAGAGTTGCCATTAATCTTGGCCCCCAAAGAACCCAGAAGACATGTTAAAGAAAAGGCGCGTGAGCCCGTCACAACCTTCAATAATTCTGTGACCTGCAAAATTCCTTACAACTTTACAAAATATGACTACTTTGTACATTTTTTTTTTGGTGTTGTTATTATTAATGATTTTTAACAAATAAATCTCATAACTGTTTCTAATTTATCACGTTGCTTCTGTTATTGCAAATCTTGTTTTTTGTTTCAAATATGAAATTTATTAAACATAAATTGTGCTCAAACTTAACGAAAGAAAACCTGCAACATCAATTGCGATACGCAAATACACCCATTCAGATCGATTTGCAAAAAGAAAGTGAAAAAGTTAAGAAACAAATATCTCGCTAATTAAATAAACTAAACATTGTTTGATCATTGCATTATTTTTATATTATCTATGTTTGTACACATGAAAAACAACGAAAAGAATAATACCAAGCCTTTCTGCTTTAAATTTTCACTCCAATAAATGTTTCCAAGATTTATAAATGATTTCAATTAAAAAATATATGTCTGAATTGGGCCAAATCTAATATAAAGATATATATTTTTATATCGGGCCCGCGGGATTATAATGTTTTTCCGAAGTGGTCAGCGAGGTCATTTGGGTTGGACACCTCTGGAGTAGTGAATGATAGTGTTTATTGCAATATTTTATAACCTGCAGCGTCAAATCGGTCTCATCTAAGCTTTCTCATCCGTCTTTCAGATAGTCGCATTTCGTTTCGACAGTTGGATTTTTTTTAAAAAAATTAATACTTAAGAAACTGGCTGTTAAAAATGTATTTGATGTTTCTCTGTTTTGTAACTGTTAAGTAGGTGTCCTCTCATCATAATAAATTTTAAAAAGAACCTAAATTCCTGTTTTTCTTTAACAAAATTTACTTTGACTTTTTACGATAAAAAAAAGTCAAATATCTAAACTTCCTTCCCCTTGGGGCAGTATTTAACATAAATTAATTATTTTTTATTTTATTTTCTGTTCCTCTATATGCCAAAGAACTTATTTCCATCATAGGTAGTGTTTGAAATTCTGAAAAAAAAGTTTAGTTTCACTCTTAACGTACATGCAACTTCATTAAATTTCATTGCTTAAATTGTTGTTCTGTTTTGAAACAAAAAGACACAAAGGAAAATACGAACACTTAAACTAAAAACTGATTGGAATCTAAGAATATACTTTTATTTTTTCTGGGCATTTCAAATGTAATAAAAAATGACAAATAAAGTGGACTGTAATTTAATAAAATTAAACAATTACAGTTTATTTATACAATTTGCACATCCATGTGCAATGAAAGTAAATTGTGCCCTGTGATGCACTAATAATAACACATATTTCTAAAAAGTGATCCACCTGCATCAAACGCGGATTTACACCAATGTAAAATGTACCCCAAATCGTTTTCATTTATATTCTTAGATAAGAACATAACGAGAAAGACAAAATTTAAAAAAGGATAGGTGGGTCTTAAACTTAAGATGTGTAGTTAGTAATGTATGAGAAAAAAAATAGAAAGCAATTGCGATTTTTTTTTCCTTTTCTTTTTGGATAGATGAAAAAAAAATTTTGGTGAAGAACATTATTCTTATTATTAAAAATAGCACACATTAAAGTATTTTTTAACAGAAAATGTAATATTTTTTATTTATCGTATTGACCACTGAAATTATTGATAAAATACAAGGTTTTCACTATACATATAGATAAAGTATTGAATTTTTATGAATAACAATATTTGAAAATTTAAGAATTTTGGTGAAATAAAAAAAAACAAGCCAAATACATATTTGTTGATAAGAGTCTAAATAAATTATAAGTACTATAAAATTACTTAATGATGAATAATATATTATAATTCCTAATTACGGAAGTTAAGTCAAGGCATATTTATCTTCATTATCGTCGTCATCAACTGTTGCATTATTATCTGACTTATTTAGGAATGAAACTTCCAAGACTTGATGTCTCAAACCCCTCTTTACTTTACTTATCAAATTTTTCTTCTATTCTACATGCTCTCATCCATCTTGACTTGTATTAAAACTACTCAATTGCTTTTTTAAATCCTCGATATGAAACTCGTTCGCTTTTCTAGCTCTTTTTATCGAATACACATATTCTTGTTCGAAACTTTTCTCCCCTAAAATATGTATTATATTTAAATGTTTTTGTGTTTTTTAGTAAATAATGTATTAGAAAACTATCTTAAAAACGAAATAAATTAGTTTTAATAATAATGACAAATATAGATGAAATTATTTTCTGTAAGTCAAGTACTGAAAATATACATCTATATCGCAAAATAGAAAAAACGTAACTGGAAAAATAATTGTTTCTAAGACCTTGTACATTAAAGTTTATTTTCAGACAACAACCACAGTTTAATATTTCTCAGAACCTAAGCAAAACAGCTATTGTTCATTAATTTTCCTGATATTTGACTATATACCTAAATTTGCCTTGGCTCCTAAAACTATTTATATAATGAATGGAAAAAATACCCAAAACATATAGTTACATACCTGAAAATGAAGGTTTCATGTGACTAAATAACACCAAAAATTAATTTCCTTAATAGCGTAACTACTTAAAAGTTGCCGTTAAAATGAATAGCTGAGTCGGCAATACATAAGTACACTTTACCGTAGTAAAAGACTAGGTTTGTTTTGAGGCATTGAAATACTGTCAAATAGTACTTTAGTTAATATTCTAAGTAATATAGGAGGGCATC
>BMAV01027933.1:29058-40843 GCA_019973955.1 Trichonephila inaurata madagascariensis | reverse complement strand
TTCAAAAAATAAATCTCGAAGGTTTTAAATACCTTCAAACGAAAAAGCACAGTTATCGGTGTCAAAATACCGTATATAAAAGATTATTCACAACAATCGCCGTTCAACAGTGGAAGAATCACTAAGGCAATACAAACTGACCCTTAGTCAAAACCAGAGACTCATTTTTCGCCGTCGCTGGTCATCGTTGGGGGCCGGCTCCTCCGTCCCATACTTGATTTTGTGCGCAGAAAGTTGGGTTGCCGGGATGGTCGGTGAGCCCCCTTTGGTGTCGGGACGGGAAGTAGGCGGGCGAACTTAGGAGTTTTGACAGGTACATAGGAATTTAATCATGGAACTAGAGTGGGTTAGGATCAAACACTTTTCGTTGCACTGGTGTGGGATGAGTTAAACTATTGTTTCGGAAGCCTGTGGGGTCGCATAGAAATTAATAAAATAAGAAATAAGAAATTAAAATTAAAAAAAAAAAAATTAGTTTTGAGGGGTCTTTCCCCACACGGGAATGCCCGAGAACAAAACTCACTTTCGGCGAGCTTTTTCTATATCCCTCGCGGATGATTGGGGCACGCTTGGTTTTACAGGTCTTGAAATTTAGGGGGTTTCGCTACTAATTTCTAGAAGAATCCAGGGGGTTTCCCAAACTCGCCAATATGATGGGTCAAGTCACCAAAATGGTCCCCAAGTCGTCAACGGTTGCCAAACCCCAAACCCCCTTATCCCCAAAGATCTCTTGAATAAATTATAAAGTGGGGACGGCGTTTGCTTGTGAATATTACAATTTTGACGTAAATTAAATCTAATTTAGAGTAAGATAAAGGCATTACACATCCAAATACAAATTATTTACACTATTTTACACAACATTCGTAACAATATGAAGACTAAAATTATTTGGATCATGATCTTTTGGGTCGGGAGTCGAAAATGAGGTAAACCTCCCCTTTTCATGCTTAGGTTGTAGGCCCGGGTCAATAAACTTGTTTAAAAAACAGCTTCAGTGACTGATTTGTAATCATTTCGCCTTCCGTATCAACTTTCATCCTCGGGTCCATTTTGATCGGGAATTTATGGGGGGCGATTTCCCCCCACTGCCCGGCCCGCCGAGCGAACCGCAACCACGAGCATGATGGGAAAAAGACACCCTCCTACCACCTCTGATGATGCCAAAAGCGGGGATACAGCTCCAGTAAAACATCAATATCCTGACGGACGCCACATTTCCCGAGGACCTCTGGTTTGCACCCAAAGCTCCCGAAAAATCGACGACACCAGCGTTTTGAGAAGGAGCAGAAGCCGCCTACAACAATCTGCAGCAGAAAAGGGTGAGTTGACTTCTGGTCCCTGCCCCTCTCAAATTCGGGGAGGTCACGCGAAACCCCGTTTGGAAAGTAAAAGCTTCAAGAAGAAGCTGCTAGATTTAAAAAATAAATTTCGAAAAAAAATTGAACACCAAAATGTCAATAAAAAAATTTAAATAATAATAGTGACGAAAACCGGGAAAAAAAAAGAACAGCCGCTCCGACGGCTTTCTTCACCCCCAAAAAGGCCAAAAACAGAAAAAATTTTGCAAAAATACACCCTTTGGGGCCCCAGCACCGGTAAATACCCAAAAAAATTTCAACCCCTTGCCGGAAGGCCGCGCTGTCGACCAAGACGACACAGCGATGCCGTTTCCACCAAAAACCCCCCAATCCACCTTTAAATTCACTAAAAAAATTTCAACCTGATTCTCCAAGAAATTGCAGAAAATTTCTAAATCCCGCTCAAAATATTCGGGGAATACCCAAAAACTTCACCTCCCTCCTGATGAAATCGCGAACTCACCACCCCCTTTTGGGAAAAAGGGAAATATTTCGCCCTCCAACCCATTGCTAACCGACCACAAAAAGTAGTCATCAAAGGACTACCAATTGAAACTGAAGTTGACGATATTAAAAAAGACCTTACTGACCGGGGCTTCTCTGTCGTAAAAGTAGCCCAACTAACTAAAGCTAAAACCAAATTCAAACTACCAATTTACATGGTAGAACTTAACAAATCCCAAGATTCCCCCGACATTTTTAAGCTGGAAACTTGCTGTTATCTAAGAATTAAAATTGATACCTTCAACCGGAGACCGGAGCCACGCAGTGTTATAACTGTAATGGCTTCCACCATTCCTCCAATAACTGCCATATAAAACCCGTTGCCTGAAATGTGGGGAACCCCACAAAACAGGCGACTGCCCCATCAAAACAATAATAGAAAACCCTACTTGCATTAACTGCAACGAGAAAGGACACCTGGCCAACTCGCACCGCTGTGCAAAATTCCCCAAGCCTAAACCAAAAAAGGGAGAAGCCTCCCAAAATAGAAATAGCCAAAATCAAAACCTCTTTAGCACAAATACAGTGCAAAAGAAAAAACCTTTGCAAATGCCTTAAAAGGCAAACAACAGATGGCGCCACCCCTCGACGCAAAGTCTGAGTCGGCCAAATCTAAAACCGAACCAGCACCGACCCAACCGAGGGAAAACAGAGAACCAAAAACAACTAATGATGACGAATCCTTCGGATTTATGGACGCGGTCCCGGAACTTTAGTGCTCTTCGTAGTCACCCATCTCTTATTGACTTGGGTAAGAAGCTTAGGAACGCGCAGGAAATGAGAAGGTAGATATCTTCTACCGACATCTCATTAACCACACCTAATGGATCCAAGCTGCTTCGGTTTTAGATTAGCATCCTGGAATGCAAATGGAGTGAAATCACGCATTGTCGAGCTGCGTGATTTTATAGATAAGCATCACCCCGATATAGTATTAATCCAAGAATCCCACCTGGGACCGGGCGACACGCTCAACATTCCAAATTACACGACCTACCGAAACGATAGGCCGCACACACCCAATCAGAATCCGAGAGGCGGCACGGTAATTTTACTCAAGTCTTCCCTCCCCCACCACCACACACAGACGCCGCCGACGGGAACAGTGGAGGCGACTTCGGTCACCCTCACCCCTCCCCGAAGCAACCCACTAGTAATTACATCACTTCATATCCTCACCCGCGTCGATCAATGCACATCACAACCGACCTGGAAGCGATTTTTAGCCTCGGCCACGCTTCCATCATTTGCGGAGATTTTAATGCCCACCACACTTCGTGGGGCTGCCACCGGATCGACCAACGCGGAAGCATTATCAAAAACATTCTAGACAACACTGATACTCAAATTATTGCTCCCACCACACCCACTCGCTTTGGCTACAACTCCGCATCGACAATCGACTTTGCTCTGACGAGAAACCTTCACTGGCGTAGCCAAGTGGAATCTATCGCAGAGTTAAGCTCGGACCACAACCCACTTTTAATCAGTTTCGACACAGACACCCGCTTCGCTTTTCCCAAGCGAATCGTCAGGACGGACTGGGAGCACTTTCGAGAACTCCTTAGTCCCGCCCACTACACCTTTCAGCCAATCACAGCGCGCACGGGGAGAAGATGTCGAATCCCAAGCCGCCGAGATCACAGACACCCTACACGCCCACGCACTCGCTTCCAAACCCATCCGAAATGAAAACTCACAATATCTTAACCACGATATCAAATCCCTCATGAGGGAACGAAACAGAGCCAGGAAAACCTGGCAATTCACACGAAACCCAAACGACAAGCGAGTGCTCAACAACATTCAAAACAAACTCCACAGAAAAATCGCAACTTTCCAAAATAAGACCTGGGAAAACGAGCTTCACGTCTCCTCTATCCCCACGACACTTCTGGGAAATGTCGAAAGAGTTGAGGAAAAAGAAAAACCCAGTATCCGGCCCTACCCGCCAAGCCGGGATCGCTCACAGACTCTGACAAAGCTGAGGTACTTGCATGTTCCTTGGAAACCCACCCAAGAAAATAAATATAAATAACTCTTCTGATCATAGTCATTAACAGGGTCGTCGAAAACTACCAAATGAAAATAACTTTGACGCCCCCATCTCTACCGGCCCCCCATGCCCCTCGGAGATTCTTAATTATATTAAGAAAGCAAAACGCGCCCCGCAGGGGAGGGACCAACAAATGTCAGTACCCCACCTCCCCGGTGATTTTTCAAATAACCTTCCTTATTTCAAACATCTTTAAGACTGGTCATTTTCCTGACCTGGAACATGCCTCTGTTATACCCATATACTCAAACCGGGAAAGCCTCGCAGCTCCCCTGATTCTTATAGACCACCGGGGCCTCCTTCCTGTCTTCTCTAAACTCGCAGAGAAACTCATTCCTCTCGAGACTCAACTCTCACCTCGAATCTAATAACATACTAATCTCTCAGCAGCATGGTTTCCGTGCTCAACTATCCACGTCAGGCACCAGTTGCTTCTATGTGCTGAATACGTAAAAACCGGCATTAAAGATCGAAACACACAACATTCTCTGGATATCCAGAAAGCCTCTGATCGCTCCGGTATGTGGGGCTTGCTTTACAAGCTTATCAAAATTAATACCCCTCAACTAACCCTGATCATAAAGTCTTTCCTTTCTAACAGAAACTTTGCAGTCAGAGTGAATGACACACACTCCACGACAAAAAGAATAAAAGCCGGAGCCCCGCAGGGGGCCCTCCTTTCACCGACCTTATTCAACATCTACATCAACGACATCCCAAAAACCAGGCACACAACCGTCTGCCTTTATGCGGACGACACAGCGATCCTGGCTCAAAGCACGAGCAAAATCTGCATCACACACTTCCTACACCGGCACCTGGCTGAGCTAGAAGACTGGTACAAAAAATGGAAAATCTCCATAAACCCAACAAAAACAGAAGCAGTCTTCTTCCCCACCGGGGCCAACACTAGAAATCCGCCACAGATACACGTCCACAACCACCCGGTTCCCTGGTCAAACTCAGTAAAATACCTAGGTGTTACCCTCGACAAACACCTAACTTTTAGACAGCACATCATTAACATTAGAAGTAACTTCAGAGCACTAGCTCACATCTACGACCCTTATTTCACCCGGAATTGTCCGTTATCCATTAAAAACCGAATGCTTATCTATACCTCCATTATCAGACCAGTGATTATGTACGCCTCCCCGGTCTGGGGACATGCTGCTAATAAAAATATGAAGCTACTCGAAACTGCCCAAAACATCCTGATACGACGACTAACTAACTCCCCATGGTTTGTGAGGAACGCGGATCTTAGATCCGCGCTCAAACTCAAAACCATTCGGGAAACCATCCAAAAAATAGCTATTAAATTCTTTAATAACCTTGATAACATTGACAACAGAACTTTAAGAAAAATTGAAACTTATACCCCCGATCAAAATTTCAACAGACCCAGGAATATCCTTCTCTAACTCTTTTGCTTCGCAATCCCACTGATTACTTCCTGAGAACTCGACCCTCCAATAGGAGACGAGCAGCTCAGCCATTAGGAAGGCACCCTCTCCCACCACGATTCTTCTCTCCTCATTTCCCCTGCTCTCCCAGACTAGCTCTCCGAGCCCCACCCCCTTACGAGTAGCTGTCCCCCGATTGGTCGGGCGTACAACACACAACCCCACGTAAATACGTTCGCTCCGGCGAAACTCTCTGTGTCACGGCGGCAGTCGGAGGAGTGCGGTACGCCGACCTCCTCCCCTGCAGTCGGCCCATCCACTTCCGCACTTCCGGCATATAAATTTATTACTTAACATCTAAAGTACTGGCAATTTATTTCATTTAAAAATACTAGTCTTTAAACACAAAAAGGGCAAACCAAGTTTGAATGTCACTACCCTTTAATGCCGACAGAAAGGAGATTAAGATCTCAGCAGAGATCAGGTGCTCCAGTACAACATCCTCAACACCTGACTGATTTTTTTTCTATTTATCATACAGCTGCTAATTGACACATAACTAACTAGTGATTGACATATGATTTAGCTTAATAAAATAACTTTCCTAGGTTATTATTAGTTTTTGAAACACACACACACTTAAGAATAATAATCCTTTCTTATTCTGTATTACAACATTTGCTTGGATCGGCGAGATAGACTTACCAATAGAATACTTTCCCAAGCCATCCACCGAATGGGCAATACTGCTCTTCCTTGTATCCTGTAGTAATCGGTACTGTACAGGCTCCTGCTCATGCCAAAGTCTGCTATTTTGATGACATGGTTGCGACCTACGAGACAGTTCCTTGTTGCCAGATCCCGATGAACAAAGTTCAGAGATTCCAAGTACTTCATCCCCGAAGCGATCTGGGCCATAGATCGGGCCCCCAAAACTGAAAATTTAAAACAATTGTACAGTAATGAGATTGACAGCGGGATATACAGAGCAAACAATGAATGTTTAATTAAATTGAATACAAATGCATGCAACAAATCTATAACCGAAGACACTAATAGTTGAGATATGAAAAAATAATTCTACTATCTTGTAATTGGTTAGTGAAATACATCCATGCATACAAAAAATCTATAAGCAAATCAATCAGTTAAATTCACAAACTGTTTAAGAAGAAACAATTCAGATAAATTTCCTAGTTCAAGGGTTAAAATGAAAACTTATTCAAAAAATTCTTAAGTTGTTTTAAGAGGGGAAGCCTTTCTTTTCTAAAGGAAATATAATCATTCATCATCAATATAATCATCATAATTAATTCATTTTGAATGAGAAGCGATTATTCATAATAGCACCAAAAAAAAAAAAAAAGCTTTAAAATTTGTTACAATTTTTTACGTCTTATTTGCGTGAATTCGGATTTAAGCATTAGCAAAGATAAACATGTAAAAAAGATCGATACCTTTAAATGTAGATGATGAAATAAGAATGGCATTATCATTTTTACGACCCAATATAAACGAAATTATCGAAAATTCTCAAGCTCAAATTTCGCATTAAGGTATCCGACTACGTTCGGAACCGTGATTTTGCAAAAGCACATACCGTAAAATCCGGCGTATAACGCGCACTTTGAATACAAAAAATGAGATCGAAATATAAGGGTGCGCGTTATACGCCGGGTATAAAAACGATAGCTTTAAAAATAACAAAAGAAATGAGCGTAAGAAAATAATTTTTCTTTATAGAAATACGTTTATTTATTAGAAATGAGATATACCTTGAACTAAAGAGTTCTAATCTAGAAATGTACTATTACTTCAAAAGTTTGGCATAATATCTCGAATAAATTACTTCAAAACATAAGAACGTTGAATACTAAGATTTCAGATTTCTTCTTAAAAAGCGGAGTGCGCGTTATACGGCGAATATATCTGAAAATTAAAAAATGGTAATGGATAATTTACGGTAAATGGATAATTTTCATATTATTTAGGGTCACTCAGATTAGAATAGATGTATAAAATTGTTTAAGGACATTTTGACAAAAATTTATTTAAATACAATATTTTGGCTAAAATTAACTTAGAATAATTTTTCAAAAGTTTCTCCTTTGAAAACCCCCTTTTATTATAATATTTTTCCTGTATATAGCTCAGACCTTTTACAGAGGCTCAACAGAATTTTTAAATATATAAACTTAGAAGTGGGTTTATCCATATTTACGAAAAAAGCGGGGAGCAATTTAAGAAAAAACGCAAATAATTATTTCAATGGGTGGTAAATCTGAAAAAAAATGTGAATTTTTAAAAATTCTAGTTGAGCCTTGTAGAGAGATCGAGCATATACAGGCAACATATTATTGTAATAGAAGCCTTTTTCACAAAGGAGAACATTTTGAAAAAAGATTATTCTAAGTTAATTTTTTGCAAAAATATTGTATTTAAATAATTTTTTTTTGTCAAAATGTCCTTAAAACAATTTTATGCATGTATTCTAATCTGAGTGACTCTAAATATCATGCAAATTAACCATTTATGCGCTTTTTTAAAATCACGGTTCCGAACGTAGTTGGATACCTTAAATGTATTCTTATAACTAATTTGTAATTAATTACTCAATAAACATTTTGTTGTCTTTGTCATACATATTATTTTGTTTAACAGAGAAATTTAAAATATTTTACTGGTTTATTATAGGTAAGTATAAAATTCTTTTTAACCTATTTTATATTATTAATGTGTCGCCAAATTTTGAAATTGTTAAAAGTGTACCGCAACATTAACAACAAAAAGTTTGAGAATCACTCTTGTAGACGATAGATTTATTCTTCACTCAAGAATACGAAAATAAGCAACAGTTACAGGTTATGTTATTGTTCTGTCCATACAAAATGTTATCATTTAACAAAAATAATCAGCTAATTTCGAAAAGGACCACACGTAATGTTGTTTTGAAACGGCCCTTTCGTAATTTTGGCAATAAGAGTTTCTGCTATCTCATTTTTCTTATCTAGAGTATCAATTTATCTATCTGAGTTTTATTTATCTTATCTGTACATAAACAAACTGAATTTTTTTTCGTTACTATTTCTTGGCAAGGGAATTTATGAGACAAATAATTGAAAAGATTAATTGATTTCTATAGCAAAGGAAGCACTGTACGTGATGTACAAGTTTTTGAATTAAAATTACAGAATCCACAATTACTATGAAATAGAAATAAAATTTGATACTGAAAAATGTTTTAAATGTATCTTGTCAATTAATAAACAAATTTTTTTCAAAATTTTATAATCCTTACTAATATTATAAACGGGAAAGTTTGTATGGATGTTTGGCACTCTTTCACGCAAAAACAGCTGAATGGATTCTAATGAAATTTTACAATGATATACCTTATACATCAGAACAACACATAGGCTATAATATATAAAGATATTGTGTTAAGTGTCCAAAATATAACGATAATTGTCAAGAAAGTAGAAAAAAATTCGGCCATCTGCAAAAAATCCCGCGACAGCATATATCTATCTTTTATGTGTGAAGCAAAACTTTGCATTTTATTTTGTCTACGCCAGGTGCTAGGAACTGTGAAAGCATGAACAGGAGGAGTGTGAGGCTGATTACACTTTTCACAAAATAAATGCAACAAAAAGTAATATTAACGTATTTCACTTCCAGATATAAATTATTTATACTATCTTAAGCGTTCATTACACAAAATTTATAACAATGTGCTACTTTTGCTGAGCAGAGATCAGCTTAGGAAGGTGTTTTCAAAAATCGACCCATAAGAGAGTTACGGGGAGTTATAGATAAAAAAAAAACCTTTTTATAAGCTATTATATCTACAGACTTAAAAATTTAACAAACAGGTTTATTTTTTTTTTGTTCAGCTGAGATATGCAAAAAGCTATTTTTTTGTTTAATTTGCAATTCACGTAAAATTAACTCATTAAAAACTTCTTTGTCCTTCAATCTGTATTGTTTAATTTTTCAATTCACCCGTGCGAAGAACGGGTATAACAGCTAGTAATTATATAAAATTTTATTGTATTTATGATTATAAGAAAAGTAATATATAACACAGACTAATGAGTAAAATTAGAACTTTTTGAAGGCTTTGAAAATAAATTTACTCTTTAAAGGTGGTAAACATAATAACGTTGATTTCCTTCAATGGATTTTAGACTATATGGTCTCAAACTCTAAATCAGCGATGGACAATTCATTTAGAGTAGCCGCCTCCCTCCCAATATTTTTTTGGTGAGCTAGAATAAATTATTATAAATAAAGACTGAAATAAAGTACTTTTTTAAAAAGTTCTTCGCCTCCAACTTAAATATAAAGCGAATACGCACATTTTCATCATTTTTATGCTTAATTATGTGGATAGAATTGTAGATAAACTCTCACGAATGTAAATTGCATTTTCAAAATATATTAAAATTTCTATGGCCATTTTCCCAAATGCAAAAAAATGAAATATGTTCCATAAAGGAATGTATTTAAAAATATTGAGATTGATTATTTCTATACTATTGCTTTTAACTGTCATGCTCGAGATAATCTCGGGCACAGCACTGGTGTTCAATAATGTCACGCCCGAGTATTACTCGGGGTAATTTTTTTTTAGTGCATCATATTGTTTTACCCGAATATATATCGGGAGACGTTTATTTTGGCTTCATCTCTTTGTCAAACCCGACTGATTCTCGGGAAAAGTTAATGTGCGCTCAATTCAATAGATATCAGCACTTTACTGAATACTTCAAAGGTTAGAGGTTAGAAATTTTTTGGTTCAAAAAAATTTGACAATTTGTGTACCCAAATCATTAAAATAACTTGACAGTTAAAGGGTTAAATCTACTGTAGGCCGAATAGAATCTCTAAATGGGTCAGATGTGGTTCACCTACAGCAGCAGTTTATCATCTCTGCTCTAAATCATTTGCATTAGGTTTATTATAATAGTATTCACCTTAGAGTCTTGTTGGCAGTCCCACTGGGTCTGAAGGTCAAAGTGCCTGTCGTTTCCGGAGCATGCTGTTGTAGATACTGGTTTAGATCTCCATTCTCCATGTACTCGACGATCATGCACAAGGGTCCTTCCCCTTGCGTGCAAATACCTAGTACGTACACGATGTTTGGATCCCGCAGCTGGGACAAGATACGCACCTCTTTGAAGAAGTCGGCCCTGGTGCCCGCGCTGGCTCCAGGTCGCACACTTTTTACCGCCACCAGGGTGGACGAGTTGCCGTGGCAAGGTACGTCCACCAACTCCGGAATGCCCTCTGCCCTGCACAGATGAACCTGTAATGCAGAACAAATGATAATTTCATCGAACTTTTTCAATGGTTGCAATGACTTGACATATAAAAGGAAGCGAGTATATTAAGCAAATCAGTTGAATTAGTCGGTGATACAGAAAAAAAAAGTTTGGTTTGACAAATTAATAAATTAGAAATAAAAATTGGGGAGCCATTATTTTATAGGAAATCTACGCATATCGAGGATAATTAATGTAGTTCAGCACCGAATTGTTTGTGTATGCACTACTTCGCCTTCTTTCTAAGCACTACAGCCGGTTACCGGTCAAGGCTGTCTCAGTCAGAGTAGACTAGGGATACTCAACCTTTTTTTCTGCTGGGTCGCATACATATATCAGCTATTTCACGCGAGCCGCATACATATGTCAGCTATTTCAAGCAGGCCGCATACATATGCTAATTATTTCTCGCGGGCCGCAACATGAGGATAAATGGGGGAGGGGAGAAATGCTTTAAGACCAAGATAACATTGGAAATTTAAAATGTGGAAAATTGATCGAAATATTATATAACTCCTGTTTTGCTTTTTTTAAATTATTTTTTATATATTTTTATTTTTGTCGTTAACACTAAATTTGAATCAGAAACACTCCTTCACAATTTCTGCATCAATAAACGGTTTCATATGATTGCCAACAATATAACAAACCTCTTGAAAGAGACCTTCGAGGAAAAGCATCATTGAGTGATTCCTGTTTATTGGTATTTTTTAAATACAGCACTTTCGCGATAAATCAAACAATTACTGATCCATGTTTGTTTTTCACTACAAAGTAGTCAGCCTCCTAATCGTCTTAAAACGATTTATTTATTATTATTATTATTATTATTTTTTTTTGAATATTTTTCGCTTGCAAAATATGAAATATAGTTAAAAATTAGTTCCACCCATAAAATAGTCGCTACTCCACTGTTGTCTGCTATCACTAACCGTAACCATTCCAAATAGAACAAGAGTATCAATTCGTGCCCGTACGACACCGACAGCAAAAAGCAAAGTTGATATATTTGATTTCTTGACAAAGAATTTTCTACCAAATTTTTAGTACAATGTTCTTAAATAAGTAAATTTGTCAGAGCAATGGACCATGACCGGGCCACTTAAAAAGGCTCGGTGGGCCGCAGGTTGAGTA
>BMAV01027933.1:0-15813 GCA_019973955.1 Trichonephila inaurata madagascariensis | reverse complement strand
GGGAAACATAACTAGTTGCTATACTCACGAAGTAAGTCTTACCATCTAACTTATTGCATCGACTTTAAATCCATACCTGTGTATACTAGTAGGCTATAATTTTATCGTTATATTAATAGTATAGTGATTTTATTTGTTATATTTAAATTTCTGCTAATATTATTCCTTCCTTTCCCTTTGGTTCAGTGGTTTAGGCAAATTACAGGTGAAGGTTGGCTAGCCCTAAAACTTGTTTAAACCTGCAATCTTGGTTCCTAAAGCCAGGAGTTTGTTATTGTACTAATGTGGCTAATATTTCTGATCTTGACTAGTTATACTTAGGTTTTATGGCTATTTGTATATATATATATAGAATAATTCGAATTTATTCGATATTTTACTTTTTTTCCCCTTAAAAAATGTAGTTTTTGATCAAAAGTGAATAAAATATAGAAATAGCGAATGATTTATAATAAATATAATTTTTTTCCTGTGAAAAAACTGAATTTTAGTTTACCTTTTCCAAGCCCCTGTGTATCGACTTTGAAATTATTGTCTCCTTTCTGACCATCGGTCAACTGACCGAGACCTCCGTGAAGGTAACTGTCATCCTTGATGCCGTCATAGATTTTGTCCGACAGGTTGATGTCCACTCCTCTGCGCTCCCCTTGAGGCATGGCGTAGGACACAAGCCCATCTTGAAAAAGTAGAAATAAACTACGTTTAAATCAAGTTAAACAAAAAGAATATAAAAATTGCTTAAAAAATAAAGCGGAATAAAAATTTATTCAAATACGACAAAATTATATGAAATAAGAAAAAGCCTAGGTAAAATACTGAATACACGTAATAAAAAAAAATTAAATAAGACTTGCATACAGGAGTGTACGGAAAAGAACGCGTTCCTTGCCGAAAAAAATACCCATAGAACGAGTGAGAATGAAATTCATTTTTTCTTATGCCGTGGAATGAACCAACCCTGAATATGATTTCGATTTGCAAGAAATAAAGATAACAAAGTATTATAAAAAAGAAATAATTCAGTGCTTTTCAAACTTTCGATGTTCACGACCTAATTTTTAATTATAATTTTCATCCCCCCATGCAATAACAATAGTAATAATGTATAATACTTTGACGTTAAAGCTACAATACGACGGTAGCCCTCTGACCGGAGCATCCGTTTCTCAGACGGAGATGATTTGCTTTGATGCCTGTAGATAACGCTGTGGTGTGATTTTGGGAGTGGGCTGCCTTGACATCTTCAGTTGGACTCTACCCAGTGAGACGATCACGTGGTGGTACTTGGCGATTTTTTTTTTTAACTCACGATATATGCGATTTTTCTTATTTATCACCGTCTATCAGAACGGATATTCCTGTAGTTTTTCGTGTTTGGTATTATTATTTTTAATTACTTTTACATGAATATAAATAATTTTTAATCAGTTTTTATATAAAAATACTAGTCACAATTCTAGTGATAAAAATATATTGTTGTGCTTGTTTTAATCCCACACATCTTATTTGAGACATACTCAATTGCATGAGCTATAAGGACATTTAAAACATGCCCTTAAGGTAATAAAATTCAAAAAAAATTACGTACCCGTCTGTCAGACGGACGTTTCTCAATGCGGCAAAAAATTGATGTTCCGGTCAGAGGGTTAATTATAAACCGTACAAATTATCAAGTATTAAATTTTGCATACAATTTTGTATGTGATACGCCCATGGAAAAAAAATCACTTAAACTTGTTCTTAACTTAGTATTGATACTTAGTGTCAAATACATTGCGCCATACTGATACATTTACCCATATATAAGTATAGTATATCAGAGTAAATGTGTATTTTAATTTTTATTATGTCAGAATATATTTTGTTTTGCTTTCTTTTAGCAAATTGATAATTTTTTAAATAACCTTTTATTTTTGACTTTTTGATATGCTCGCCCCTCTTGTATGGTTATCCCGCCCCCCTAGTGGGCTACACCCCACAGTTTGAGAAACACTGAAATAATTAGTTTATTGTTTATAATATTAACCTGTTTCTTTCATTAGGAAGTTTTCTAGAGACATTCGTTTTTGTTGTTTTCAAAACTTAATGAATATGCGATAAAATATCATCATAAAAGAAATTTGTAGAGCGCTTATCCGCTCACTGCTTTGTTAGTGTAATGTTTCTCAAAGCGTGATGCAACAGTTTCCCATTTTTCTTATTGCACCAGATGATTCTGGTTTTGATGTTGCCCCTGCTCCTTCTCAAATAAACTCTCCTCCACAATTTTTTTTACTTAATCCAGAAGCTCGTCGGTTGTAAAGGGTTCCTCCCATTGAAATTTCTATGGCAATTTTATAAACACATCTCCAAATTGCTTAGCTGATTGTCACGTAACCTTAGAAAATTTCACGAATTCCTTGTTTCCCCCTTTAGTTTCAGACACTGATTTCCAGTTCGATAGTCTCGAAGATCAGACAAATGGATTGCACGTCATTTCTCCCTTCTGCATGCTGACTTTCATTTGCCGCGTCTTTCCGTTTTGGCTTCAGGTTTTTCGGCTTCAAGTGTCCCCTTTACTTTACTCCAACATAATCAGTGCTTGTTATGTATCGTTTCATTCTATGCTTGTAATATCATTCTCTATTACTTTCTTAAAGCTCCTCAACGCTGTGCTTCGCGTTAACAGCCAACAGAATTTTCTCATTTCTCAATACAATAAGCCCTGTATGTTGGGTTAAAACAAAGGAACTCAATTTGTTTAGTACAAAATTCGGTCCAGATTGATTGATTGATTATTAACGTCGCACTGTTTAGCTACACGAGGGCTTTTGGCGACGGACCACGTAATTTTGAACCATGGTCAAGTGACGTAGACGTCACCTGTGAGCTGGCACCCCGCTCTCCTAACTACCACACCACACCAACGGGAGGACGTTTCAGCTCTCGACAGATTCAACGTGCATCGCTGCCCTACACCGCGGGGCTTTAGTGGTATTGGGCTCAAACTCGTGACAAGGCAAGCCACGGACCGATACCTATACCACTCGGCTATCGCGGCCTCAAAATTCGGTCCAGAGCTTTCGCGTTACCAAAACAAGGGACTCTCTCTTCCCTTGTCCGCCTTGTTTGAAGGTCAACTACCTTCTCTTACAAAAATAGCAACCCATCCCCGCAGATGCGGAGAATTGCGCCAAACCTTCCATAATTTACCACCAATAACAACCAGACACAACTCACTCTGCTTAATACAAAATTCGGTCCAGTGCCTTCACGTTCCAAAACCAAGGGACTCTCTCTTCCTTCGTCTGCCTTGTTCGAAGGCCAGCCACCTTCTCACATAAAAATGACAACCTACCCCCGCAGATGCGGAGAATTGAGCCAAACACATTTCATAATCTACCACCAACAGTAACCAGACATTACAATACTTCTCACAGACACAAAAAAAGAGGCATCACCATTATATATCTGCCAAGCATATAAACTCATGCGAAACATTGCTCGTTAAGTATCGATTATTATAAAAATATTATAGTAGTAAAAATATGATGTAGTTGTGTATTCTTACAGCCGCTTGTAAAGTTAAATTGAAACACATGAAATCGATAAATATAATATTATTACTAATACAAAAGTAAGACACTTCAAAGGCTCCAACAAAAGTTACAACAGTAAGCCGTATATATTTTCTAAGCAATTATTGACGTATTTAATGAAAAAACAATATTAGATACGAGGGACGTTCCGAAAGTTAGTTTGATCAATTTTTTTCGCCCACCCCCCATTTATAACAACAACAACAAAAATACACTACGACATAATAAACTACATATCTTGCACTGTTTTTTAACATAGTCGCCACCGACATAGAAACATTTGTCTTGGCGTGCAATCCGTCTGAAAAAATCACTCTGGTAAAACCCGGCGCCTTGCGATGCAAACGCACAGTCCACTTCACCTTAACATTATTTTGGAAATTACTTTCCAAGAATGTGACCTTCAATGCATGTACTTGGTGGAAGTCCATTTAAGCAATGTTGTTTTCATTCGTGGATGTAGAGAGATGCCCACTTCGACTTTTATGTTCCACAGTATGCCCTTCTTCTCAGAGCATACAACACCAACGATCAGCCATTTGATGAGACCTGACCTCTTCATCCAACATGGTCTGTAAGTGTTCTTGGATGACGGAGACACTAGTCCCACACCGATTCACACCAGATAAGAGATCACTTCCATTGGCGACCACGTAGTCAGCACACGTCTATTTGACATCATGATTAGTACTCGAATAACCACCGGCAGACCAATCTGCTGTTGCTGTCTCTGCTTCGACGGGCAAGGCATGCTTCATTCCTTCTACGCTGATGCTCTTTCCATCATTGAACGAGAAACGGATGTGATTTGTAATGGCGATTCCGTTTTTCATCCTGTGTACTATTTTCCCTTTCAAAACAAAAATGATTAAATATACCTTCGAAACATCCCTCGTACAATATAACAGAATTTTTTGCTGTTTGTTGATCCTGTTTTTTTATTGTTCATCAGGAGATTTAAAAGGCATGTAAAAGTTTTGGATAAATAATTTGTCAGATTATATTTAATAAAACGTAAACGAATGTGTGGAATTTTTTTTGTGGTACTGAAAACCTCTTCTATTATGCCACTGATAGTGCAGTCAATTATTATGATGTGTTTTTTGTTCTTGTTTTAAGCATTGAATTGCATTTATCCCTTGATCTAAAATACTGATGAGAAAAACAAAATTTATGTTTTAATCAAAGAAATAGTTTTTAAATTTGTTACAAAACCTTATTGCATGTTTTCTATAGTTTCATAGCAAAAAAGAAATAAACACAATAAAATTTATCATTTCCATCCATATAACTCAATGTATATACTGGCCCATCAGTACTTTATTTCCATAAAGATAGAAGCAATCAACATCAGTTAGGCTGTAAACCTAAACATGAGATCAAGTAAAGCATCAAACGTTTGCCCAATCAAAACAGTTCAATTGCCAAGCTTTCCCCTGCATTACTACGCCCATTTCCAGTGAGATATGTACACGTTTCATAATCGCCAGCAGAGCTCAGATATAATTGCGCACCATCCCTTCTGGGTGAACTCACGACAGATTCTCATCCCCCTTCGGGGAATCATTCCACCCCCCTCCCTTTCTCAGACGACATCCCGTGATATTACGTGACTAAGTGGTTAAAGCGAGGACTTTAGAGCAGAGGACGAGTGGTGCTAATGGGCCAATTAGTTTGAAGAGTTTTAAAGATTTTGTAGGAGCAGGTTCTGTCTCTAAGTGGAAGGGTATGAGACGGCAATAATTTGGTAATGTTCGGTGAGAGAGCGTGCAAGCTTTAACCACCGGATTGATTTTCGTATTGAGATGGAAATGTTGTATAAGTGTGTGCAGGTTGGAGGACCTGTTAGATGATTTGTAGCGATTCTGTTATCAGGAGTGAAGAGTTATACTTAGATTAGAGTCGTTCAAGGATCCAATCCGTACCCTCAGGATTAATTAAAATCCAGTCAGATTAGTGCACGATACATCTTACATCTAATAGTGCAATGGCTCAATTACGATCCTTTGTTTTAATTATAATCTTAAAGCTAGAACCGAATGAAAATTTTTATTGGAACAATTTCAGATTTCTGAATTTAAGAGTAATGTCATATTCAATTTAAATTACGTGTTTAAATTATTTAAACCCAACACATACACAAAAAGGCTCGAAACAAATATATTGTTATAACCCTTTAACGAGCAGTGGCTAATAGGTTTAGCCACATATAAAAAAATTTTCTCCAAGCGAATGTTGGATATTTAGTCTACCTATATGCGTTAATTGAAGCTAAAACGCATAAAAATTAATATGGATGGCAGAACGATACCTTTTTTTTTGCATTTCATGTCCTCTTATGGGTAGTTAAAAACAGTTTTTCTAGGTGTAAATCTACAAATTGTATTTTGTGATTACTATAAATAAAATTTTTGATGTTTGAAAAAAAATTTCGACATGTCTTAAGTATACTTTTCTTTCATCTGAATGAATTAAGCAAATTTGCAATTAAAAAAAAATAAGGATTTATTTAGGTTTTTGGAAAGCTTTTATATGTGGATAGATGCTCTATCCACTGCCCACATAAAACAGAAAAATGATCTAGAAATTTTTCGCTTTTCCTACACTTGAGAGAGAGAGAGCACTTAGAATCATGTGAGAATGTTGGGAATCGGAAATATAAACAAATTTTGTTTACAATATGTGGTAGAAGATTCTCGGGTTCGAAACTCTTTCATTACAGCTTTTCTGATCGGAGAAAACGTTTGCATATTATTAAGTTTCACACTAAATAGCTTATCAAATTTGTGAAGTAACTAATTGAAATTCTCAAAAATATTACTTTATTTCTAACTTTTTATACAAAAAAAATAAAATATAAAATGTGGATATATACCAATTTCAATGTATATTCTATATATAAGTATTCTATATATATTCTAAGTAAGTATTCTGTTGTACAATTATTATATTATTACTTAATTACACTTATACTTTGTATTTAATTGTTATTGAAATAGTTATCAGCATAAATGTTAATTTTTCATAAAGAGTTTATTGTGATATAATTCATTATTTCTGTCCTGAAAAGTTAAATGTCTTAAATGCGCAGTGGCTATAACGTCTAGCCACCACCCAGGAAAAAAAACCCTCGATCAGATTTTTTTTTTGTGACTAAATAACGTTTATAGAGGATGAAAACATTACATTTATCAAGTACTTTATCATAGAAAATAAATTGTATTTTAGGTGTGTGCCCGTTAAAGGGTTAAAATTGACCAATCTGACCCTTGTTTGATTTTATTTGAATTTAATTTACGTTGCAACACAAGGGCTATTGGCGACGGACCTCGAAATTTTGTACCACGGTCAATTGATGAGAACGGTACAAGAGCTGGAACCCTCCTCTCATAACTCCAACATCACAGCAATGGGAAGAAATTGAGCCTCGACAGATTTTACGTCGGGGCTTCAGTAGTACCAGATCACAAACCCACGACTACAAGTTCGTGACCATGACCGCTCGGCTTCCAGGGCCACAGCCTGACCCGATATGTCAATGCCAACACCCATATTTACCTGATATTTCAGAGTGGTCTTTTCAGAGCAAATTATTTCTTTATCATAGAATCAACCGTATCATCTGCAATATGGAGGTATAATTAAGCATCAGTGTATGAGTGTTATATCAAGTAAAAGTCATGCAAATGAATAACTTTTTGGAGAACTTGCATACTTTCTCAATCCTACTTGGTACAAATACCTGACCATTTTGTATTCTAGTTACGTTTAAATTTCTTATTGTCAAAGTAAAGAACTGAAGAAAAAAGAGAAAATATAGAAGAGGTGAAATACCAAGAGATAAATATACGTATACAACTTCACATGTCAAAAAAGAAGCATTCTTATCAATAATAAGAGTACAAATGTTTGGCATAAAATGGCTGCATTCTTAACAATAGTGCATTTCTGGTATTTCGCAAAACACAACGCCGGCTTGTTATATCCTAAAATTTCTTTCTGAAATGCAAGTTTTAAATGTAGTTTGAAGTTTAACCCGTGAGTTTCTAAGAGAACAGGTGACAAACCGTCACTGCCTCCTTCCATTCTTTCGTAGCGGGGATAAATAACAATGTTTGACAAGTTTCAAGAACTTTTCTCGCGAAGAATTCTCTTTTGACAATGGTAGCATTTTTTCTCCATTTCCAAAAGCGCTATTTAAAATAAAATGAAGAGTTTTTCAGAAAACTGCGACACACTTCAATAGAGGTATTTCGCTATTATAATTTTAAAGTGGAACACTTTTAGCAGTAAACGTAAATATATAGCAATAAACTTTGTCAAAGATCAGTTTTACTGAAAATATTAATTAGCCGACTTGTTATATTTTTCATTATTTAACTATATAGGTTATTTACAGCTTGTATACAATCTTTTGTTTAATTCTAAGTATTAACTATTCACATTTGTTCTTTTTTCCCCTTTGAGTTTGTCTAGTTTTGAAAACCCTGTCTGTCACCTAGCTCTTTATATTACTTAAAATATAACTTCCAAATATCAATATTAATTAGTCAGCTTTGTCACATCTTTATAGATTCAAAGGGATCGAACTCACCTGACAGATCAACAAATTTTGCCCGAGAGGGGGGACATACATATATAGAGGGTATGTTTCGCATATATATATACGAGGAGTGATCAGAAAAAAAAGGTTACAAGTCGAATAAAGAAAAATTTATTAATATTAGATTGAAAATACAAAATGGAATTAAGAGGCATACGTGTCTATCACATTTCGACATAATCCCCAAGTCTATTTAGGCATTTATCAGAACGCAAAACCAACTTCCTTAACCCTTCTTGGTAGAAATCAGGTTCCTGTCCATTGAGCGAGATCTCGGTGGATGATTTCACAGCACTGTCTTGGAATATCGCTGCACATCAGAAACGGTATGCTGCACGCTACTATAGCTCAGTCCAGAGTTACCCATCGATCATTTTGAATCATTTCTTCAATTCGTGCCGTGTTGATTTCTGTCGTTGAAGAACTTGGCCGGCCTCTCCCTGCCATATTGCAGTTTTCGACATCCTGTCTGCCAGATTGAAAAGGGTGACACCGTTTCGCTACATGTTGTCTACTAATTTCTTCCTCCCCGATTAACTTCCACGATTTGACTGTAAATGTCAGACGCGGACACATTCTTTGCCCATAAAAATCGAATCATGGCTCGCACTTCCAAACGAGACCAATTTTCTAAGCGTCTTGCCATTTCAATCGTCCTGAACCGTCTTGGAACTTTCACTACCCGCAAACCAGCTGTATGACAAGTAGCGTCATTTGTCTCCACACTGGGGAAACAAAATTTCTCCACAATATGTAGCTTTTAAATGCTGCGGCTTGTAACCTTTTTTTCTGATCATCCTTCGTATACAGATGTATTACTTGTGAAATTATAATAAACTTCTTAGTTACAACTATGGTAATAAAACATCGGTATTCCTCATGTGTTAGATTTTAACTGACAGTCGAAGTACCATCCAGCACAATGGCGCACACAAGGGAGGTCCTAGGGGTCCGGTCCCCCCCCCAAAGCCCTCGATTTTTTTCCGATTGATTATAATTTTAAGTGTATAGTACGTAAAATTTAATCAAAGACTTGTTATTAATCATTAATTTTATTAAATAATGCTAATTATTTATTCAACAATTAGTTTTTTTATTGTGTTTTGTTCTCGAAAATCGACAAAATCAAAAGGAGCATGATACAAGAATGGTAAACTTTCGACCCAGGAAAAATTCCTTGAAAAATTGCTGTGCGCGCTACTGATCCAGCATCTTTCTAATTGACATAGGATGGCAGGTAATACAGGAGTGGCCATTTTGGACAAGCTGAAAGGCCTTTCTCTTTCTCGGAGATACGCTTGCAGTAGATTCTCTCGCATATTAACATAGTGGTCAACAAGATTGCTGATGCCATTGCAAAACATGGCGCAGCTCAACCCTCAGATTCTCTAAACCCTCTGACTTATGCTTGTGCAAAGCTGTATTCCACTTTAAAAAGGGAAAGGTCTTCGCTATTCCCCCTGTTCCCCTGGTGTCAGGGGTAAACGTCAGGGGGTTCCCCCTTCCCCGGTGGAGAAAAATACGACTGATATTACCCGTTTTCGCTGTGGACACCTTAGAACACTGAACTACAATAAAAAAAAAAAAAATTTCCCGACCTGTGATAAAAGTACTGTGCCTGCCAAGACCCAACAGAGCATATTCTTGTTTAACTGGATCTCACATTACAGGATCTATATGAGCACCCACTGATAGTTATTGACTTTCTGAGAGTGAACGATGAAATGGACATAGGTGCATACACAGGTATACATATCTACATAGAGTATGCATGCATAGATATATTTTTGTATATATTTATTAAGACACACCTACGTCAGCAAGGTATTAAGTTTTCTTACGTATGTGTATAATTGCACAAAGGATACAATCGAGTATAGATCTTATAGAGTGTGGCTTGGAAATAATATAAAAAGCAAACCATCAAAAATAAAACTCGTGGAATTGGAAGCACAACGGGGGGGGGGCAATAAGAGGACCCTAACACAAATAGTTAATTTAAAATATTATTGCAGTCTATTACAGATATTTGCAGTTATTTAATGGTAGTTAACACAGAACTTTTTAACAGAATTATTAAACCCTCCCATTTATTTAAGATCTTCTTGATGCAGTAGCGTAACGAAGAATATAAGACTCCCCCGCAAGGTCAAGTTTTGAGGCCCAGGACCGGACCTTACAAAGCGTCAGTCAGGCGTTGGACCTCCTAGAACCTTAGCGGTTGCGGGAGTGTACGTTACGCCACTGTCTTGATTGTGCGTTGATTTCAGATGAAAGTGCTTTGTATGTGGACAGTGGAACTATTAAATCTATTGATTTTAAAGGGTATATTTTACATTACTATTTTTTACAAAATTTGGAATGAAAAAAAAAATGACTTGCGAAAATATTTTAAACAAAATATTCTCTTTGGGTGTGCAGACGATGATATAAAAGATTTCAATTTTTGTTTTATCTACTATAAATGTCAACATAGCATTAAAATGTAATAAACTTTATTCTCGTGTTATTAAAAGACGGATAAAGCATCAAAATGTTCATTTTTTCTAATGGTAATGCAAAAGGCTGGAACTTCACAGATAATTACATTTCAATATGTAGTGAAATTTTGGGATCTAAGGTTTGTATTTTCTTTAAAAAAAAAATGAGAATAATGAATTTTTTGTCAAAATCCTCCCCCCAAACGAATAGCGGGAAGAAATTTTTGAAAAGAAGCAAACGATTCTTACCATTCCAGATGCATCCGTAGAGCTCCACCCTCATGCAGATGGTCCGTAAGTGGATGCTGTAGGGGACGAATCGAATTTTCGTGGCGATAATGGGAGGGTCGACGATTCTCTTTACGCTCGTGTAAGTATTCGTATTCGCCTTGAAAATCTGAAAAAAAAGAGGCATTTTGAATGCATATCCATATTTGTGTATTTTTTTAAAAAAAATATCCGATTTTATAATTTATATCATTTATATTAGAACAAAGAAATAGTTAAGAAAATCAAGGAATATGAAAATCACGAAGATCGAGAATACTATGTAATTCATAAAATTAAATTACATTTCTGTAGTGTGCAAAAAAACGCAAATACCTGTTTTCTATCAGGGCTACTAACTTGGCGAATTATCTTGAATGTTGGCTTTGTTGCGATAATACTCAAGTACCATATAAACATATATATTATATAAATATAATCTACATAAGTAGTTTACATATAAATATTTTTAAATAACTGGACTAATTGACATTTATATGTACACTGGTGTGCAAAACTTAAGCAACAATGTAAAAATTTAGCAGATAGCCATGAAATTGCAGAAAAGGAGGTCTGGAGATCAGTAGAGGAACACGCATAAGTCAGTAGAAACGTCATGCGTATGCAAATATCAGGAACAAAACGTCAGAAGAGATGTGAGCGTACGAAACGCGTGATGTCGGCGCGCGCTGCTCAACGAGAATGAAATGAAGGACGTGGGCGCAATTCACCATATTTTCTGCAAGTGCCAGTGAGTCAGTTCGTGAAATATGGCAAGAAGAAATCATCTGGATGACTTCACGTGGAAGAATGATCGGAAAGCTGGAGGAGGGGCGTACTGTCACCAGTGTTGCTGCAGAGTTCGGAATCAACAAAAGTGTCGTTTCGCGCGCGGAAAGCGTTCCAAACCACAGGTACAGCTGTTAGAAGGTTGGTGTGGCCCCGGGGACGACAACTGCAGGGGATGACCGATATATCATCCTGCAGGCGAAAAATTCTACAGCAGTCAACAAGCGCCATTGCTCCAGAAACTCTGTATAGTAACAGGTCGACAAGTGCTTAAGGGTTTACTATGGCCGGAACGCCTTCTAAAGGGGCCTGTGTTCACCCACATGATCCTGAACGCGCTGCACTCCCGTTCGAAGATGGCCACAGAAGGCACCGTTTACAGTGGGACAGAGAGCACAAAAACTGGACAACTGATCAATGGAGTCGTGTTCTCTTTACGGATGAAAGTCGGTTCAGTACCAGAAGCGATTCTCAACGCGCGTTTTGATTTGGAGAATCGGGACCCAGGAACATCCCAGTAACATCAGGGAAAAGACATCGTTACGGTGATCCTGGATTTCTTGTCTGTAGGTTTGGCATTTACGCTGAACGGCGGAACTGGGCTTCCATTTTCGACAGAGGATTATAGCAACCGGGGATCGCTGTGTGAGGAGGTACTTCTTCCCCATGTGCATCTTTTCCGAGGTGCCATTGGCCCAGACTTCATTTTTTATGGATGACAATGCACCACATCGCACTCTTGCTGTTGAGGGAGCTGCTGGAAGTGAAGATATCCGCTCAGAATGGATTGGCCAGCGTGCTCACTGAATTTAAATCCCACATCGAACATGTGTGGGATGCTTTGGGGAGACATTGCTACACGCGCTCACATCATCCGGAGTACAACCAACAACTCAAACAGATGTTGATTGAGGAATGGGCACTCCTACCTCAAGAAATGTTGCACCAGCTGGTTCTGGTATGCGGAACAGTGCAAAGCAATCATTATGTGGGGAGGGCATATATCATATTGAGGAACATCTGCTTGTTGTTCTTTCACCATTTGGATAGACAATCATGAGTCTCCACGATACTAGCCGTTTCAAGCTTGTTTTTTGTTTGATTCCATACCGTACATGCGTTGTATACCTTTTTTCAGCGCCGATACTTTCGTCATCCTTTACGTACATAATACTCTCCCTCATTTCAGAATTTCATGTCTCTCAGATGATTTTTTGTGAAGTTATGACAATAAACCCACCTGTTGCTTAAGTTTTGCACACCAGTGTATATAAATTGTATATACTCATATATAAATATATAAGAATGTATTATTATTTAAACATTGCTATTTACAGAAAACGGATGAAATAAACAAATCCACCAATGAATGGGCACGAAAAAAGGAAATACTTAACACCCGCATGCGAAAACGTAGTAAAGAAAACCTAACGCATCCGAACAATTAGATTCTCTTAGAATAAATCAGAAGTTTTCACTTCTATCGTGTGGTTATAAGCAAGCACACACACAAATTTTTTAATTTAAATTTTGAAAAACTTTTTGAAGAATCTTAATATTTAAACATATTTATCCAATTATCAAATATGAAAATGCATCTAAATTTTACACGTAGAACAACAACTACAAATCTAATGTCAGTTTTGAATTCAATGGAAAACACGTGATTGCATTTATCATGTGATCGTCATGAATTTAGCCCATTAAATAGAGAACACGTGATTGCATGTATCACATGATAGTCATGAATTTAGTCCATCAAATAGAGAATACGTGATTGCATGTATCATGCGATAGTCATGAATTTAGCCTATTAAATGGAGAAAACGTGATAGCATGTATCATGTGATAGTCATGAATTTAGCCCATTAAATAGAGAACACGTGATTGCATGTATCATGTGATAGTCATGAATTTAGCCCATTAAATAGAGAACACGTGATAGCATGTATCATGTGATAGTCATGAATTTAGCCCATTAAATAGAGAACACGTGATTGCATGTATCACATTATAGTCATGAATTTAGCCCATCAAATAGAGAATACGTGATTGCATGTATCATGCGATAGTCACGAATTTAGCCTATTAAATAGAGAAAACGTGATAGCATGTATCATGTGATAGTCATGAATTTAGCCCATTAAATAGAGAACACGTGATTGCATGTATCACATTATAGTCATGAATTTAGCCCATTAAATGGAGAACACGTGATAGCATGTATCATGTGATAGTCATGAATTTATCCCATTAAATAGAGAACACGTCATTGCATGTATCATGTGATAGAGATGAATTTAGCCCATTAAATGGAGAACAAGTGATTGTATGTATCATGTGATAGCCATGAATTTAGTGCATAGTAGAATAAGAAGCTAATATTGAATAAACACCAACGCGATAAGAAACTCCCCAAATTGTGTACAAGAATTAACCTAATTACTCCCCACTTCCCCCTCAAATAAGCACCGAGGGAAATAATTTCCCCAACCTATTGCATAATTGCAACGCATCCCCCCATTCCATGCAAATCACAACACTTCCACCTGGTTCCAGAAAAGGAACAATTCCCCACGAGACCTAACTTACCAACCAAGAACAAACTCATTCCTTGGAACGGATGAAGCAAACAGAAGGAAAAAGAAAAAAATCCCTTTTTCTTTCCCTCTCACAATCTGCTCTTCTGAAATTGATTACATTGGAAGGGAAAAACTCCGGGATAGGCTTAAATATAAAGACCACTCAATTCCTTATGCAAATGAGCCAATAGGGCGGAAGAGAAGGCATTGATTCCTTGCCTAATTGGATGTAAATGGTGGATCGTTTTCTATTCGGCACAATGGTTGGGTTTTACTAGGAAAAACTTGTGCTGTTGGAATTGGATGGGCCTTGTTCCATGCAGGGTCACGTGTGACATGACGCAAGGTGCTTCGAATGGGAAGTTGGGAAGGGAGGGGTGGTCATAGTAATCAGTGATAAGGAAGCAGCTGAGATTTAAATAATTTGTAAAATGTTTCCTTCTCTGCTAGAAAAGGAGTATCGGTTTTTTAAATGAATTATAAAACCACATGCAGGTAGTTTATGAAAATCAGTTAATAACATTCACCTATAAAAGTCAGGATTTAGGCTTGGGATTTATATGAAAAGGTATAATTTCGATAAATTGTTTTAAATATTGGGTACAAAAAGAGTACCAGTGTCTCCAGAGTCTCCAGTGTTCAATCTATCCGAAACATCATTGTCTGCTCGTATTTAGAAAGAGTGGTATAGGTATCGGATCGTGGCTTGCCTTGTCACGAGTTCGAGCCCAGTACCACTAAAGACCCGCCGTGTCTTTAGTGCAGCGATGCACGTTAAATCTGTTGAGCTGAAACGTCCTCCCGTTGGTGTGGTGTGGTAGTTAGGAGATTGGGGTGCTAGCTCAGGTGTCGTCCACGTCACTTGATCATGGTTCAAAATTACGTGGTCCGTCGCCAAAAGTCCTCGAGTAGCTGAACAGTGCGACGTTAATATTCAATTAATAAATCAATAAATCAATCAATAGTATTTAGAAAAAATTTTCGTATTCACTTTCTTTCGATCACCTAAACATCAAAGATATCTCTTTAATAGCAGCAAGACGAGTTCACAATGACGCAAGTATTTTAAAGGGGCAATTTTGTATGCAGAAAAAAACGAAAACAGAGCAGCGGCCACTGAAAATTTGACACGTAGGAAACAAATATACGTCGATGGAGTTAACAAAATGATATGATTTTTGCTTGTAAATGTCTAATAGTCCTTAATAATTCTTTGAGATATATTTTTCTATTATTCTTAACTTAACTCAGTGACGCGACAGCCCATGAGGGTCAAGGTCTACTGTGCCCATCTCAATATACGTGACCTGGGACCCTGAGGAGCATGAGCAAATGTTCCGGTCAGGTGGTCAGTCTGGCGCGAAACCCTCAGTGTTTAGTTCCCAAGCAAGCTTGGAGCTCATTTATCGATCCAAAAGGGGAAATTAAAACAGGCGGACCCAGCCCGGAGTTTGAACCAGGACCCGTGGTGTGGAAGGGGATGCACCACCACCGATTGGTTTTTTATACCCCCC
>BMAV01027932.1:0-36384 GCA_019973955.1 Trichonephila inaurata madagascariensis | reverse complement strand
TAAAAATTATTACTGATATACGAAATTATAGAAACACTGTGGAAACCCCTGTCAAATAAATACGAAGTCACATCAGAAAAAATACGGACTGATGCAATCACTCTTTGTGAAAAACCCTTTGAACTTTTATCGATTGATAGTGTAGTTGGTTTAAATTATTACAACTCTGTTAAAAAATATTTGCACATTATTATTGATCATGCAACTAGGTATACATTTGGACTTTCCCATCAAAAAAAATGCAAATATCAGATACTTATATAAATTGCTTAAGACAAATTTTCTAGAATCATATACCGGAAAAAAATTTTAAGTGATAGAAATACTGCGTTCACCTCTTCAAAATTTAAGCATTTCTATCATAACAAATACTCAATTGTTAACCACTTCTCATAGACCACAAACCAATGGAAAAGTTGAAAGTGTAAATCAAACCATCATTACCCGCTTAAAGTGTGAAATTAGTAATAGTTCAAGTAAAGTTCCATGAACTAAAAATTTAGAAAAAGTAACTTATCACATAATCAAACTCCACATACACAACAGGTTTCCTCCACTCATTTAATGTATGGTAATTTACCTTTTGCCATTTCATTAAGAGATAATGAGGTATATCCTCCCATAGAAGAAGCAAGAAAATTAGCCAAAGAAAGAACCGAACAATATTATAAAATAAATAAAATTAGATATAATAAAAAGTTTCAGGAAGCTGATTTCAAGGTGGATGACTTAGTAATGCGTATCGCCCTCGCGTTCTTCTTCTAACATAATCCCTAAGTTCTTTGGACGGCATACGATTAATGGCAAAACTTTTCCAACCCGTAATACCAAGAAGAGAAACGGATCGAATATGCAAATGAGATATACTTTAAAAAGGATAGAAAGTTTGGTGAGATATGCATACAAAGTCTAGAGACAACTTAGTGGAATTGTTTGGAATAAAAGCGTTAGATGTCCTACAGTTTTGGAAGAAGGATACGCTCATTGCCTAAATTATAATAAGGATTAAGAAAAGCATGAGTCTTCTCATCTAAAATTAACATAATAGGAATTTCTCAACCTAGGAAGGAAGGTGACTCTATAAAAGGTAATATTTTGTATATAGGAAATTAGATTAGACAGTTAATTAAATATAAATTAAGATAAGTGATCTAGTTGTGCGATCTGGACTTGAATTTAAAGTTTAATTGTTATTGATTCTCACTTTAAGAAAGTTGTTAATTGGGAATTAAGTAGTAATTTAAGTTATTCTTAATAAAAAAGTTGTGTTAAGAATAACCAAAATGTCTCATCATTTAGATAATCCCACACCTTCTAGCTTACGTGATCCCTCTAGACATAGCTATCGCATGATTTGGCTATAAGTTCCAATGGCTCCGAACTCTTTTTAATTTGGGTTAGGTAATGCAGGTGGATGTAATGTACACCTTGAAATGGCTTGTGTCAGAGAACATTACAGAGTTCCTGAAACAATAGATAACCAAATATACAGCTTACTTGAAATCCCAAGTAATCTGTCATGTGCTTACTTAAAAGCCCACCCCAGGGGAAGGGCTCAAGATCAAATTCCAATATTTGGAATGGGTGTTGAAGTGTGCACACAGCCACGACAGCGCAGTCAGCTGAATAAGCGAAGGCTTTTCCCGCGGTCAAAATAAGAAAAGAATTGAAGCAAGATTTTTGCTTCACAGCAGGGAAGAAATCAGGGAACCCACTGACTTCGTGTACGACTTATTAAAAATAGAAATGAGCCAGAACTAGAATGCCCAGGCAGAATTGGTGGATCATATTTTAGTTCGACTCCGCCCATTGCGAGATCCAGGACTACTACGTGGAAGTGCGCAATCCGCAGAACACGGTACAACTTTTGGAAGTCTTAGCTAAATTCGAAGAGAGGTATTCTTGCAAATTAAAAAAGGGTTCACAGAATAATGATAATGTAGAAAGACGAGGTCAAAAACGCGCATAGATGCCTAATTTGATGCTAATGGTAGAAACTGGAGAAATTCTGAGGATGGATCGTAGGACCAAATAACGGTAAAATGATTTTTATGGAAAATATAAAATGTCAAAGTAATAATAGAGGGTTCGAGAGGAATACTAGAATAAGTGATCAGAGATTCAACAACAGGGGTTACCAATTGAAATGAGCGAAATGATAATTTTAATAGAGGGGACCGTAGAAATAGGGGTTCGAGTGAAAATTTCAGTCGAGGCGATAGGATGCAAAGGGGACGATTAAATATTGTAAAAGTTAAAGATCAACCTCAAAAGTATCGACAAGAGAAATGCCAATTGCTTTCTCCGATATGTATATCAATCTTCGTAGGACTTCCCACGTTCCTATTTTTGTATTAAATAACACACATTTTTGAAAGCGCTATGAGACACCGGAGCAGATAAATCATTTATATCGTAAGAAGTATATAGAAAATATTTTTTTATAAGCAAATTAAAAAATCGCGAGCCCAGGTAATAACAGCACAGGGTGCGAAATGCCAAAACATGGGGGATTGTAGAATTGAATATTCAAAATGACAATTTGAAAGAACTTGGTCATTTCATGTGTTGACGGATTTGGAATACCCATGTATTCTAAGTGTTGATTTTATAAGTGGATCAAAGAATATTTTAGATTTGACCGGCACCGTTGAAAATTCCCGATTCTCAAATAAATAAGGTGGTTGGAACCAATTAAAGAGGAAAGGTTGAGATAGATTGTTCAAGACAAAATTAGGGGAGGTAGAAAAACAAAAACTACAAAAATTTGTTTAGTAGTTTTAAGGATTATTCTCAGACGAAATCCGTAACCCTACTCATGTTTTATATCATGAAATTGACACGGAGATAACCCACCAGTAGTTTCCCGGCCATATAGGTACGACCGGACAAAGCAAGCAATAATTGATTTTCACATACAAAAATGTTACAAGAGGAAACGATTGTTCCAATTCAATCCCCATACGCGTCACCAGTTGTGTTATGCAAGAAAAATAATGGGTTACCACCGAATAATCCAGAAGCATATAGATTTGCAGTAGACCAGGAAACTAAATTCGATCACAAAGTATCCGCGATACCCTTTACCGTTAATAGATGATTTAATAACGAACACCCCATATACAACAATAATGTCATTTCTTGATCTACAAGTGGGTACTTTCAAAATGGCAGTAAACCCCAATGATATTGTTAAGACCGCATTTGTAGTAAAAGTGGCACTTATGTTTTCAAGCGGATGCCATTCGGTTTATCATCAGAGCAGCTCCCACTTTCAAAAGGCAATTGACCTAATCCTGAAACCGGTGATAGGGAAGTTTGTGAGTGTTTATATGGACGATGTAATTACATGTCTTTCATCGTTCACTCACCATGTTGGTTACTTAAGGGAGTGTTTTTTCGTTGTTGTAAGACGAAGAATTGACATTAAATAAAGATAAATGTACCTGGGTGCGATGAATTTAAAGCTATTTAGGATTAATTATTAGTAAAGAAGGAATTAAAACGGATGAGACAAAGGTTCGAGCCATACTAGAGATGAAACCACCCCGTAACTCAAAAGAGGTGTCCAAGTTTTTGGGTATGTCCCAGTGGTACGCGAAATTTATTAAACATTATGCGGATCTTTGTGAACCACTTTATAATCTAAACCCAAAATTAAAATATTTGTCTGGTCCAATGAAGCACAAAACGCTTTCGAAGAGGTCAAGGCGGCGGTAACAAAGACGCCAGTTTTAAAATTACCAAACTTTCAGGAGCCATTCGAGTTATTTACAGACGCCAGTTCGATCGGTTTGGGAGCAGTGCTTAATCAACAAACAGACCCGTTATATTTGCTTCACGTACAATTGAACAACGCAGAGAGGAATTATACGGTAACCGAAAAGAGAATGTCTAGTAGTAGTATAAGTGCTTGAAAAATTTAAACATATTTTAGAACGATGCCAATTAAAGTAATAACAGATCACGCTGCCTTAACACGCCTAACACATGGCAAAAATTTGCCGAGTAGGGATGATTAGATGGGCACTCAAATTAGCGGAATTTAATATAGAATGGGAACATAGACCGGGGAACTCAAATGTAGTGGCTGGTATACTTTCAAGGAATCCCGTGGAAAGTATAATGGGAGAAAAGTTAATTGTGCCATAATCAGATTTAGTACTTACTTCATGAGTAGAACAGTTAATAACAGAACAAAAAATGACCCAGAATTGTGGGTCATATCTATAGATATTTATAGAAACCTGGAAGATAATGGTTAATGCAACGATATGTGAGAATTGGTCCCACGATTTGCCCAATTGAAGGCTTGTTATTTTATGCGAAACACGCAACGTCGTTAGGTGAAATGCGTATACATTCCAAAATCTTTAAGGAAGGAAATAATGAGAGAATTTCACGACAGACCAATAGCTGGACACTTGGGAAGATTTTAAAACGTATCATAAAAATTCGGGACGTTTGTTATTTCCCGTACATGAGAAAATTCATTGGATCAATATGTCTCTACATGCCATATGTGCCAAGTTAATAACAACTATAAAAATGCTACCAAAATGGTCGATTAAATCCAATTATATCAAATTATCCAAATGAGATAGTGAAGTTAGATTTGTTAGGCTCGTATCCTATATCGAGAATAAGACGTAATCGCTATATTTTAGTAATAACCGATCGTTTCAGCAAATGTATTGAAATTATACCTCTTAAAAAAGCCTCGTCTCGTATAATAGCGGATATTTTTTTTGGATAACTTTATATCGCGTTTTGGAGCTCCAATAAAATTACACAGGCGATAATGGTCCCAATTTATATCCGAAATTTTTGAGCATTTAAGGAAAGATTAGGCAAGGTACGGAAGAATTGCTGTACAGCAGACCACAAGCAAATCGGACTGAAAGAGTTAATCGAGATATAGTGCAAATGATTGCAAAATTGGCGTTAATGATCAACACGATACTTTGGGATCAATTTACGTGAAAGTTTGCTTACGCTATTCGTATGGCGGTGAATGAAACAACGGGAAAATCACCGGTTGAATTACGTTTGTACTGATTAATTCCCATTTCAAAAAATTAGTTATGATTTCGGATGGTTCGGAATTCAAAGTACAAAATTTAGAAAGAATATTCAGGGAAGCCAGACTAAGTACGAAAACTGTCATGAAACGCGTAAAAGATATTATAATAGACGAAGAAGAGATATAAAAATTCAAGGTAAATGTTTGTCTTATTAGGAAACACACAACTTTAAGTTCAGCGCGCTAATGAAGTCTGCGCTAAATTTAAACAAAATTTGAAGGACCTTATAGAGTATTAGAAGTAAGAAATAACAATAATATTGTAATATGGAAATCAGGAAAAAGATTAACGGTTAACGTTGATCAAATAAGAATATATCGTCATAGGAAATGTGACGAGGTCGAGTTGGGAACAGGTAGCCCAGATAGTATCAGATCACGTCAGGAAACTAGTACTTCGGAAAATGTACATCAAGGATTAAATGAGTCACACTATGGGAAAGAAAGATCTGCGGTGAAACGTAAGTTAGAGGCAAAAGGGATTAATCGCCAATCAAAACAATATAAAAATACAGATAGGACCGATAAACGCAGATCACTGGTCAGATCGCTTCCTAGTTCATTTAAGAACGACAGGAAAAGTAAAAAGGCAAAATTCGATAAGGAATGAAAAGATCATATGGATCAGGGCAAGTGGACCACAGAGAAAGTGGCACAAAAAGGGACACAATAATATTAACAAAAGACCATTATCATCCAGTACTATTTATATAAGTAGAAAGAAGAACAAGACGGAGACAACTGGAGTTCAAGATGGACTGAGATACAACCTGCGTCCACGCCAAAGAAACGATCAGGAGTCCCGACCGGCCAAGGAAGCAACAGGGAAAGCAAGGAAAAGCCGACAAGGAGACTACAATCCCTACAGCAGGCAACATAAGGAATTCCAGTGCAGCCGAGGAAAGAGAAGAGGAAAGAACAGTGGTAGCACCTCGTCATTGGACGTCATGGTGGGGGACTGAATATAAAAATCAGGTTGTATTGTTTCATTTTTTTATGATCTTTCCAACAAGTGGTCGGAAGAATTATTGCAAAGAAAGAAGTCTCGGGCGGTGTTTAAAAGTTATAAGCCAAGCAAAAGTTGACACTACAATGAGTGTATATTTATTTTTGAACTTTTGACTTGTTAAAAATTTTTTTTCTCTTTTGGAGAAAACAATTGTAATTGCACATTTGTTTGCTTCGATGTATGACTTCGTGAGATGCGACAATTCCTTTGGTTATTTGTTTTAATGGTTTATTGAAAAATGTTTGTAATTGTATAATATGTATATATATATGTTGTTGTATTGTTCCGTATTATGAGGCATCTGGTTCAGGGAAACGCGGCGTAGTCAGGGCACTAACAATAATATTAACGGCGCTGCACGGCTCATTGGGAGTTTTGTGGAACCAGATGTGGGATGGAGATGAAAATTTATTGTGATTTACAAATAATATATAATGCATAAAAATTGTGAAACTTATTGGTATTATGTAAACATAAATTGGAAACAGTAACTCAGAGAGTTTTCATTTCAGGGCGACAGACCCTGAAAATTGTAGCAATAGATGATAGGTAACTTCAACACGGAAAAATGGAGCAGAAATTCCATCTCTATATGAAATGATGATACGGATGTTTGGGTCTGGTGCAATCCAAGAAAAGTTCTGAGAAAATTTAAGTGTATATTACTTAAGTTATATATATGTAAAAGTGAGAGGAACCAGAATTAAACAGTAATTTTTAATGTTGGCCTAGTTAATGGAATAAAACTATTGTCACGAGTTTAAATTTAAAATTAAGTTGAATATTAAATTTAATTCTAGGATGAGTAATGAAAATTAAGTCAAGATAAAATATTTGAAATTATAAAAGCTAAAGTTCTAGGATTCAAGATTAAATTTAAATAAACTTTAGAAAAGCGAAGAGATTCAGAAAATAAAAATAGTACGTAATTTTATTAAGGGCATTGAGAACCCTTAAATAAATCACTTTTTTTCTTCTTGGAGGGGTTGTGACATCTCCCGCGTTCTTCTTCTAACATCATAACCTCCCAAGTTCTTTGACGGCCACGATTAATGGCAAAACTTTTCCAACCCAAGACCAAGAAGAGAAACGGATCGAATATGCAAATGAGATATACTTAAAAGGATAGAAAGTTTGGTGAGATAAACTGCAACCAGCGATAACTTAGTGTGGAATCGTTCGAACAAATGTTAGTCGTCCTACAGCTCTGAAGAAGGATACGCCTACGTATTGAATATAATAAGGATTTAGAAAAGCCTGAGTCTTCTCATCTACTATTAACATAATAGGAATTTCTTCAATCCTAGGAAGTAAGGTGACTCTATAAAAGGTAATATTTTGTATAGTTATTTGACAGTTAAATTATTATAATTAAGATAAGTGATCTAGTTGTGCGATCTTGACTTGGAAATTTTAAAGTTTAATTAAGGCTGGCTGATTCTCACTTAAGAAAAATTGTTATTTAGAATTAAGTAATTTAAGTTATTCTTAATAAAAGTTGTGTTAAGAATCGCAAATGTCTCATCTTTTAGATAATCCCACACCTCTAGCTTACGCGGACCCCGCAAGACATAGCTATCGCAGGATGGCTATGTCTCACATTTTTTATTAACAGATGATGGTTGTGGTCCATATTTTACTTTCACCTGGCAAATCTAGCTTTGTTTTCAAATACAACGAAAACTCGTCTTCTTTTTATCTGTCGTAAAAAATTAAGTATCGAAATTTTTCTAACTGCTTAGATACAAATTTTTATATTAATTTTTAAATAATTAGTAAAATAGAAAAAATGTTATCTATGCTCTATTAATGTTGCTTCTAGGACTCGGAATTTCGTTACCTGCACGATCGTGCGGGCTGGGCATTATTTGAGTCACTGGAGCTATGAAGGTAAATTCTTGTCATGTGATAGAAGCCTAAATATTTTCTGTTTCAATAATGTTGATAGAAGCCTAAATAAAAATGAAATATATTATTTTATAATTAAAACCATATTTTGGGGGAGGGGGTTACCATGGACGAGTCCCTTTTTTCTTTCTCTGGCTCTTTCATGCAATTTATTTCCTCTTTCACACATTTGATGAGGTTTAAAGCATTTTCATCCTTTACACAGATATCTGCATCCATATCTCTTCATCCCCACCCCTAAAAAATCTGAGTTTTCCGGTGGGAGTTTGTATGGTGTGTGGTTTAAATCTATTTTTTTTTAAATAATAAAATTTTCTCGTACATTTTATTGTTTTTCATGAAATATTGTGCTAACTTTTAACCAAAACTTTTCCAGGTGTCTCAAAGGAGAAGAATTCTCACACAAGAAGAAGTTTTGCAATTGATGAATAAATCAGACTGAACTCTTAAATCAGTGATCTCTCGAATGATGACAATGCTGCGAACAAATATGAATAATGTATAATGAAAGGAGAATCAAGTTCAGATGAGAGCAATGAAGAAAAACATAGAAATATTTGAAAGGGAAAGACAATTTTGGATCATTCTTTAACATAAAAGTATCTTGAGCCCATTCATTTCATTGTTTTAGATGTTGCAAATTCTTGGTTTTCTATGCCAACTAGATGTGCAATGTCAAACAAAATTCCTCCAAAAATCAAAAAGGATCGCTTAAAATTTAAGTTAGAGATATAGTTGAAGCTTTAGCAGCCTCTCCACCTACTAACAAAAGCTTTTTAACTGATGAAGATAACACAGTGTTGTGTAATTCCACTCACAAAAAGATCGAAGTGTTATAATCCACCTGCTATACATGTCATGGCTTTTATATTGGCCATTCCAGGATAAAAGGCTTGACATGTATAGCCATTTTCGATGTGTTGAGGACATTTCAAAGCCTCGCAAGTGCAGGTTTGAAAACGACGAAAGCAGTTCGAAGACATGTGAAAAATGCAAAGTTTATTTATACTTGTCAAAAACAAAACATGTTTCAAAGATTTTCACAGCAAATGAATAATGCGTTAATAAACGAATTAATTATATTTATCAATAATATTCTTTAAAAATTAAAATTTTATAGGTGACCTTTTTCACAGATAAAGCCCAATCCGCACGATCATGCGGGTAACCTCTATGTTCCGGGAGCGGGAATTTTTATTATTTTCCCCAGTGTCATTGGGGTCAATATAGTATTAATAATCAGAAGAATTTAATATTTAACGATAAAAATAATTCGGGTCTTAAAGGGATAACTTTTCTTCTATCTTCGGATAAGATCTTTTAATTTTAGTATTTACACAAGATAGTGTATTAATACAAAATAGAGTGTTGGAGTAGGGAAGAAAAAATGGGTGATTACCCTCACCCAGAAAATAAAATGGAAGTTGAAAATACAAGTACTAACTTATTTAATAAATATAGATGTAATTTAACAGATATGGAATTGTTAGCCATTTTTAAGGAAAAGCTTAATTTAAATATGAGTCCGAAAATTTTACAATTCTCTTAAAATCAGAAAATAACTTTCAGAGTGGTAAACCACTTAAATTAAAAGAAATAATAATGAAAGCGTTCTGAATTAAAAAAAAAAGTATCCAGAGTATAAGCAAAACAAGAAATAACGAGATTATAATCAAAATAAATTTTTGCAAGACCGCCAAAGAAGCATTAAAGATTAAAGAAATAAATGGAGTAAAAATAAGTACAAGATTGTCCTTTATTGGCCTAACCAGTAGTTACACATTTTGCTAGGAATATACACACAATATACAATAGAAGACATAAAATTGGAATAAGAAAACAACAATTATGCAATTTTGGACATTCAACGTTTTACCAAAAAAACAGAATCAGGATTCAAACCTATCAAAACAATTAAAGTTACCCAAATTGGATGCACCATACCCGAAAGAGTCCCTATAGGGTTCGAAATGCTTAAAACTAATTTATACTCTGAAAAACCTAAACAATGCAGAAACTGTTGGAAATTCGGACACATTCAAAAATTCTTCTGAAGCTCAATAGAATGCCGAATATGCTCATTAAACCACCCTGAAATCGAGTGTAAAGAAACTGAAGTAAAAAAAATGTAGCTCTTGTGGGAAAGCGCATGAAGCCAACTCTAAAATTTGCAAAAAATATCAAGAAGTCGAAATCTTAAAAATTAAAGTAGAGCAACAAATCTCGAGAAATGAAGCAGTTGAAAAGTTTGAAAATATAAAAAAACCTTATAGTGAAAGAAGCATTTCTCATTCAATATTCTTTTATTGCGGTGCCATCATACATCGTCTTAGTGCAGTGGTTCTCAAACTTTCTCTACTGGTGATCCAATTTTCAAACATAATTTTTATCGCATCCCCCCAAATAATAATGTATTGAATGCAAAAATAATGCATTTTGATGCTAAAGCTACAATACGATCATATTTATAAACCGTACAAATTGACAAGATCTACATTATTAAAATTCGTAGGTAAACAAACGTATCTATCTATGAACCTATACGACCCAATTTTCTCACGAACCACACGACGCAGAAACTCGCCGAAGGTACCGAAATTTCGGGAATGATCCGAGGAATCCGTTGTGACCATTTATATTCCGATATTCCAATTAGTTAAAAAAATATTAATTAAAAACCTTAAAATGCATAATTAGTCCCATTTCTCACCACCAGGGGAAAATTCGGAGCTTCTTTTTTTCAGACGTTTTTAAAACGCGATCTAATTTTTTTCATGAGACTCACACAAAAAATAATTACAGATTCGGAAAGATCATTTATTTCGCCACGATATGCTATAATTTATTTTACAAAATAATTATATTTTGTGTTTTTTACGATTTTTTTAAAATGAGTCGAAATCTGTTCCCTTTTTTTGAATACGAATTCTAAATTGTTCCGCTTGCGCTTTCTTTCGCGTTAATGAAAAAAATATTTTACACTAAAAAAGTTCATGCTTTTTTATTTTAGAATAAAATATTTTAAAATAAAATTTAAAAAACTTTTTTTACGATTTTTAAAAAAATACTCAAAATTTTATTTAAATACTTATTAACTTTTATTTATAAAAATAATCTCACAAAATTTTTTTCCCGTGTGCAAAAATATTATACGAAATTTCGTAAAAGATTGATAAAATATCTTAAAAGTTACGTTTTTTTAAAAATGTTTTTTCGTTTTTTCCTTTTTGGAAAATATGTAAGCATTACTTTTTTTCAAGTTTTTTGTTTAAAAATGACAGTTGCTTGTGCAATCGACATTTGAAGTTTAAAGTCTTTAACTTAAAAATGAAACCCGAAATTTTTTTTTTAACTTTAACAAATAACGCAATGCGTAAATGAACAAAACCCAGTAGGAACATATAGCGTGAACGTCTAGAGCGCTTCTTTATAAAACGGTGGTTCCTAGGTTCAAAACTGAAAAGGATATTCAATTTCGCGTTGCGTAATCTGTAACTGTAATAACTTTTTTTTCCGGGCTTCATTTTTAAGTTAAAGACTTTAAACCTTATGATTGAAGTAACGGTCATTTTAACAAAATGTACAAATAATGCTTAAATTTTCCGCAAAAAGGACGAAACAATTTTTTAAAAAACCCCGTAACTTGTAAGTAATTTTTTCAATCTTTGTACAGACTTAAAATTATGGTGTTTTTTTTAAAAAAAATTGTGTTTTTCGTTTTCTTTTCTTTTTGCTAGAAATATTTAAGCATTATTTTTATTACATTTTTTATTTAAAATATGACCGTTGCTTGCAATCGAAAATTGAAGAGTTTAAAGGCATTAACTTAAAAAGAAAGTCCGAAAAAACTTTTCATTTTTTTTTTCTTTTACAAAACAACAAAAACTTTTGCATGTAAATAAATGAATTTAAAGGTTTATTGATTATTAAATCATATTTTAGAAAATTACTTTGCATTTAAAAAATAAGATAATTACTGTAATTATATAAATATTTATATTATACTTCATAAAATATAAAAATAAATAATACTTTTTTGTAAATTTTGTAATAAAAACATTAAATAATATTTTATATTAAAATTAGTTACAAAAAGTTTTATAAAATGATATACAATACGTTATAAAAAAGATATTATATAAATTATTATTATAATACATAAAATTATATTGTTAAAATAATAAATATGTTAGTTTTGTATAACATACTTTTTAGTCAGATACGTGTTTACATAATTTACTAAACACAGTGGAATGAACTAAAATTAAAATAAAATATCAAAATGTTTTTATCAGATCGTTTTTTTTTAATGTTTTTTTCAGTGTACATGTATATATATATATCTAGCTTTCCCCCATACTGTTTTTTTTCTAACTTATATATTTATATGTTTAATCACAAACATTTAAACGTTCAGAAAAAGCAATCGTTTCAATAGCTATCTGTAAATTTTTCTTTTATTTATAACTTATAGAAATTTGATTTTAATAAATATAAATATTTTTTTAAAAGGGTTATTTCTTTTTTATTTCATTACTAAATGAATTCTTTGTTAATTAAAAAGTACATCGTCTATTATTTTGGATCAAAATACATTTTAGAGACATTTTTAAGCGAACTATATGTGTAACGATTGATTGATTCATGAAAAAATCTTAAATCTATTTTATTATTTTAAATTCTTAGAAACTAACTATTATTAAAAATGATTAACGTTTTTTGTGTTTTACTCTTAGCACATCAAAATCGTTTTCTTTTTATTGCTTTACATTAATAATTTTTTAATTCTAAAGCAATGTGTTTTTTTATAAGTCATACATCGAAATTTGAAGATACATCTTACCTGTGAGAAGGAGGGGAAGATAGAACAATAATTTTACACTAAGAAAAACCATGTTCGGGCTATAGAGAGGGGAAAGAAACCTGTCTTTAATTAAAAATAAGTGGAATGGAACACATTTCAAAAAAGGGAAATTTTTTGACATAATTTTAGAAATCACTCACATTGTGCGTGTACAAACACACACACAGAAATCCTGGTGTCATGAGGAAAAGAGAAAGCCAGAGCAACGCCAGGCTAAGAGATGGAAGGGGGGAGTCATTTTGAAAAAGAGTTTCAGAAGTGCTGATTTTGTGAAAAAAAGGGAATACTTATAAAAGTAGAGAAAGCCCGTGCAACGCCGGGCCATGCAGCTAGTAAGTATCAAATTTTGTGTATGTTACTTTTAAGTAATGCATATTTTTATTTTTGTACTTTTTAGTTCGATTCACTATAAAAGAATATTTTTTAGTTTGTTTTTAAACTATAATTTATTTTATAATTATTTTTACTACACACGATAGAAATCACAATTTCAGTGAATAATTTAATTAAGAGAAAATATACTTATACCTACTTTCAAGGACTTTTCAATTTTTCTTTAATAATTTGAGAAAAAATCCAATAAAACTAATGTTTCAAATATGCGTAACCATAATAAAGGACATAAATCACAGACACTTTTCGCTAACAGTACAGGAACATAATTTTCCAGCAACACTGTCACATTTTGTTCACGTTATTGTAGTTTTGCTGTCATTTGATGATCTACAAACAGCATTTTAAACTTTTCTTCCTTGTGTCTTTTTGACAAGGCGAAGTGCTACATTTATGGCTTCATAGTTTTCTTCATAGGCAGAATTTAAAAAATTCAATTCAACTCAAACGTTTCATGTCTATCGCCTTTCTCATATTTACTTTCTCTATCTTGATTAATATGCATTATTTCAGCAGGTTCTTTAATTACTTGATCAGTTTCAACTTCCTTCATAAGAGATCACACACACACAGATGCCACTTTTTTATATTCTGCTCATTTGCATTTATAAACCATGATAAGTCGTACAACACAGTAATTAAAACCACAAAGTTGTTCATTGGAGAAAGTGTAGCATGTTCATAGAAAATATTTTTGAACAAAAGTGGTCGCCCAGGGAACTCGATCAAAACAAGTACCATGATTGTAGGAAAATGTTTGCCACTCTCAAAAAGGATGCATATTTGTGACAAATTCATTTTAGTTCCCATTAAGACTGTCTAATAGGAGGATACTGTCAATGTCACTGTTAACGAATAAACAGTTTTCCAGAATTAACGATTTCGTGAGCCTGGGTTGACTCTGCACCTCATGCGACCACTCCCATGTTAAAAGTGTATTCAATATAAAAATATCCATGTCAGTTCCAAAAAATAATTGTGTAAAACGTTTTTCATTATGCATTATATGTTTCAGAATATTCATAAAAATACATTTTGGCCAAATAATCCTTCAAAGTGTTCAATATGTTTATCCATTTATCATAAAACTCATTCACATGGAAAAAAAGCAACAGAAAAATATTATTTACAACTTTCCTAAAAGAAAAAGAGACGGAGTGAAACATACCAGTAAGTTTGAAGGTCAAATATATAATAATCAAAAGTAGTATTTTAGGGGTTAAAAGAAACGTAATAAAAAAAATCTCTCATCGTGGGATTACAGCAAAGCTAACAAAATGTCTTTTTTTTTATTTGGATATAGGATCAGAGATAGCTAATGAGCGTTTGAAGTGGAATCTTTTATTTTTGATGATCACCGGATGGTATATATAAATTATATCAGTGTAAATGTGTATTTTTTATTATGTCAGAAAGCATTTTGTTTTTCTTCACTCCAAAAAATTATTTTTTTAAACCTTTTAATTTCAATATGCTCGTGCCCCACAGTTTGAGAAACACTGTCTTAGTGTGTTTACATCTTGTGTTCTGTCTGCCAGGCAGACTCTCAAAACTATTCTAAGGGGTTGCCATATTCAATTCGGGACCCATGGTCGGGTTTTCCAGAGTGTCCCCCCAGTGACTGAGGGTGACAACCCGAGGGAACGACATTAGTTTAAAATTTTATAAACATTATTATTATTATTTTGAGAATCTTCACTGGAAGAAATACATTAACAATTTTGAATATGAGAAATGTGAGATATATACACAAAAATAAAACATATAAATGAAATATATACAAATATAATATTAAAAAAAAATTCGAACTGAAAGTTCTAGAAGGAGAAAAAAAATATATTATGTGACATAAATGGCCAGTTTTTTTGGAAGATGTACAGGTCTTCCTGATTTTATTGTAAAGATTGGTTTGTCATTAGTAGATAATTTATCATCTTTTATGCTTTTGTTCACTGTAGGTAGAGATTCACACGCTGTTTCTAAGAAAAGATGTGCGGGTTTGATGCGATCTAAAGAAACTGTAGTTTTTCGACCATTAACGTCAATGGTGATGATTTTGTCTCTTCTGGACAGAACTTTATGTAGTCCAGTATACGGTTGACGTAAAGGGGGTTGCACACGATCGATTTTTAAAAAGATATGAGATGATGATTGTAGTGAAGGATGAATGTAGAATCTATCAGTGCAGTGAGCAGATGTTGCCATAGGATTCAGTTGTTGCATTCTGTTACGAAGATTAGTGATGAAATTATTGTCACAAAAAGGAATGTTTGACACATCAATCATGTCACTAGGCAGACGTAGGTTTGTACCGTAAACAATTTCAACACAAGAAGATGGCAGATTTTCTTTAACTGCAATTCGTATGCCGAAAATAATGATGGGGACTATTTCAGACCATGTAACATTTTCATGGGCGATTTAAAATGCCGATGGACACGTTCCCCAATTCCATTTGATTTCGGATGATATGTTGTAGTTTTGATCTTTTCAGTTCCCAGCATGCGAGTAAATTCAGCGTACATTGATGGACGCATCTGGGTTCCTTAATCCGAGTTTGTGACGGGCTCACACGTTTTTTTCATTAACATGTCCTTTGGGGTTCTTTGGGGCCAGAATAAATGGCAATTCTTTTCCAACCAACTCGAGAAGTAAAACGTGAATGAAAGGTGCAAATTAGGAAGTTTTTAAATAAAAGAAGTTTAGAGTAAACGAGGTGGCATTTGGGGAGTGTTATGATAGTCCGTGTTGCAAATGTGAAGAGTATTTCGAGAAGTTGAGTGACAGTCAAGAGAGCTTACCCGTGACAGAGAGCCTGTAGTCAAGGTAGATACTATTTTACGCCAGTGAACCGCAACTTCAGCTAGGATCAGATAGATTGCTGTTTCGTTGGACATTAAGGTAGGAGTTACCATTTTAATATTCGGATCTGTATTTACATTAAAATTGAGCTTAGGTGAGTTAGTTATTGATAGTGGTCCGGGTTACGTTATTTCGGTATTATAAATTAAGTGTTTAGCCACCGTAGATTCTCTCCTATATCATATTATTACCTAATCTGTTACTGGTTTAAGTTAAGATCTTAATAAAGTAATATTAAGATTATGGCAGCTTCTAGTTCTTCATTTAATCCTACACCTCTAACTCACTCTGATAATCTAGAAGAAGGGCACCCAAGGGGTACGCCCTTACAATGGTGCCCAACGAAATTTAATTTATATAACCCCGAGGTAAGAGGCGCGAACGGGTTTAGTGTTTTGTCCGAAGTGTACTTTTCTGAGTCCGAAAATATTACCGAGTTTTAAGAGGGTATTGACAATCAAATACGATTACTTGAGATACCCCGTGATTTATCATGTGCTTATTTGAAAGGTCATCTCCAGGGGAGGGCCCACGATTGGTATCAGATATTCGGGTCAGCGTTAGTGCAGGATACAGCCACGGACTTTGCGCAGTTAAAGATAGCTTTGTCAAAAGTATTCCCTGCCATCCGCAATAAGAAGGATTCGGAAATTAGGTTTTATTCGTCCCAACAAAGAAGGGACCAGGAGAAAACAGATTTTATTTATGATCTGTTGAAGCTGAAAAAAAATTGGACTGGGTATGTCCGAGGAAGCTTTATTGGACCATAATTTTGTTAGACTCGAACCACAAGTCCAAGATTATGTGGAGGTTCGAAATTCGCAAAACACGGTTCAAGTATTGGAGGTGTTGTGTAAGTTTGAGGAAAGATATCCATGCAAAACAATGCGGGGTTCGAGGAATAGTGATAATGTTGAAAGACCAGGTTGGAATGAGCGTAGAATGTCTAATGCTGACAATGGTCGGAGAAATGGGAGGAATTTGGAGGTTTTGAGTATACCGAGTAACGGAAAAAATGATTATAGGGGTAATTACGAGAATGGTCGTCAAGGAAATCAGTGGGTCGACAGCAGGAACAGATTTAAGAGGGATGATCGAAGATTTAATGATAGAGGATACCAATTTAGAAATGGGGGTCAAAATGAAGATTTTAGTCGAGGGGACCGCAGAAATAGAGGTTCGAGTGAGAATTTTAGTCAAGGCAATAGGAGGCAACGGGGTCGATTAAATGTTTTGAAGGTTAGAGATGATCAGACACAGTCGGCAAATGAGGTACCGATTAAACTTTCTGCGATATGAATGTCTCCAGTGGAACTACCATATGTTCCTATTTTGATAAATGATACTTTTACAAAAGCGTTATGGGACACAGGCGTGGAGAAGTCATTTATATGGGAGGAGATATACCGAAAATATTTTTTTTATAAGCAAGTAAGTAAGTGCTCAGGTGATCACGGCAGAAGGAGTTAAATGTCAGAATGTACGACTTATGGAATTGAATGTTCGAATTAGGGATTTTGAGAAGCCTTGGATTTTTCAAGTGTTGGCAGATTAAGAATACCCATGTATTCTCGAGGAGGATTTCATAAGTGGATCAAAGATTGTTTTAGACTTTGATCGAAAATCGTTGGCGATTCCCGATTCGCAAATTGATAAAGTGGTTACAACGATTGAGGAAGGAAATATGGAAATAGAGATCTTTCTAAGACAGGGTTGGAAGAAATACAGAAACAATAGTTCTGGGATTTATTTAATAGCTTTAAAGGATTATTTTCAGATAAACCGGGGCTCATGCCTGTTTTTTATCATGAAACTGACACGGGGGATAAGCCACCAGTTGTTTCTCGGCCGTATCGTTATGGCAGGGTTAAACAAACGACACTCGATTATCATGCAGAGAAAATGTTGAAAGAGGAACCATAATTCCGATTCAATCCCCGTACGCATCACCAGTTGTGTTATGTAGAAAAAATAATGGGTTACCGTCGGATAATCCGGAAGCGTTTAGAATTGCTGTCGACTATTCGAAACTTAAATCTATTGCAAAGTATCCCAGTTATCCCGTACCGTTAATAGATGATTGAATAACGAATATTCCCCATACGACAATTATGTCGACTCTTGACCTCAGATCGGGGTACTTTCAACTTGCAGTAAACCCCAGTGATATAGTTAAGACCGCGTTTGTTACGAAGAATGGAACCTACGCATTCCGGCATATGCCATTTGGCTTGTCAGGGGCACCTCCCAATTTGCAGAAGGCCATTGATATTATTCTGAAACCGGTGATAGGGAATTTTGTGAAAGTTTATATGGACGGTGTAATCATATCATCACCATCGTTCACAAACCATGTCGAACATTTAAGGGAAATTTTTAAATTATTACAAGAAGCAAGATTAACACAGAATAAAGAAAAGTGTAAATTCGGTTGTGATGAATTAAAATATTTAGGCTTAATTATTAGTAAGTATGGAATTAAAACAGATGAGACAAAAGTTCGAGCTATAGTTGAGATGAAACCGCCTAGAAATTCTAAAGAGGTGTCCAAATTCTTAGGTATGTCCCAGTGGTACGCGAAAGTTATTAAAAATTATGCTGACCTTTGCGAACCCCTTTATAATATTAAACGAAAACTTAATAAATTTTGTTGGTCACCAGAGGAGCATAAGGCATTTGACGCGGTTATAAGGCGGCCATAACTAAAGCGCCAGTTTTAAAATTGCCGGATTCCAAAAAGCTTTCGAGTTATTTACGGATGCAAGTTCAACAGTTGTAGAAGCGGTTCTAAATCAGGAACAGATACCAGTTGTATTTGCTTCACGTACGCAATTACACTGTAACAGAGAGGGAGTGTTTAGCAGTAGTTTGGGCTCTGAATAAATACAGAACATATTTAGGTTCACTGCCGATTAAAGTTATTAAAGATCACGCTATATTAACGCGTTTAACACATGGGAAAAATTTGTCGAGTAGAATGATCCTATGGGTATTAAAAGTAGCAGAATTTAATATAGAATGGGAATATCGGCCAGGAACTCAAAATGTGGTGACGGACGTTTTGTCAAGGAACCCGGCTGAAAGTATAATAGAAGATAAGGTTAATTGTGCAATAATCAGGGATTTGGTACTTTCGTCGAGTGAACAGTTAATCGAAGAGCAAAGAAAGAACCCAGAATTAGGTCATATCTATAGATATCTGGAGAACCTAGAAGATAGCTCGGTTAATGCGACAGTATGTGAGAACTGGTCTCGCAGTTTAAATATGATTGAGGGCTTGTTGTTTTATGTGAAATACGAAACGTCGTTAGGTGAAATGCGAGTATATATTCCAAAGTCTTTAAGAAAAGAAATAATGAGAGAATTTCACGAAAAGCCCATCCATAGCAAGTCATTTAGTACGCTTTAAGACTTACCATAAAATAAGGGACGTTTGTTATTTCCCGTATATTAAAATATTTATTGAACAATATGTCTCTATATGCCACATGTGCCAGGTTAATAATTATAAAAACCCGTTACCAGCAGGTCGATTAATTCCATTTATATCAAATTATCCAAATGAGATAGTTACGTTTGATTTGTTAGGTCCGAACCCTACATCGAAAATGATACGTAACCGATATGTGTTAGTAACTACGGAACATTTCAGCAAATAGGCTGAAATCATACCTCTTAAAAAGGCCTCGGCTCGTGTAATAGCGGATACTTTTTTTAATAATTTTATATCGCGTTACGAAGCACCAGTAAAATTAATAAAATGTGACGGGCTCACGCGTCTTTTCTTTAACATAACCTCTGGGTTCTTTGATGGCCAAGATTAATGGCAACTCTTTTTCAACCAAAATCCAAGAAGCGAAATGCGAATAATAAATGCAAATAAGATAGCTTTTACAAAAACAGAAGTTTCAGTAAGCAGGATGGCAATTTAGGGAAAATTATGCTTGGAAGAGATACGAGCTTGAAATGACAGCCTATCGTAAAGTTGTGACATAGCCATCTGTCAATAGCTATGACGTGGGTGTTCCGCGTAGTTAGAGGTGTGGGATTATCGGAAGGATGAGACATTCTATAATTCTTAATACAACTTTTATTAAGAATTTAACTTAAATTACTTATATAACGAACAAACTTATATTAAGTGAGAATAAACCAAAGTATGCCGATTTATTTAAGTCAGATCGCACAACTAGATCACTTATCAAAATATAATTAATTATCTAGCTAATCTCGCTTTCTATATTATACTAGTTTTTCGGAATATAATCCTACACCTTGGTTGAAGACTCAACGATTCTGATGCTTGCAGGTAGATTGTTTAAACCTCGTGTGCAATCTTTTCCTCTTTGTATATAACGAGGGTGGCCTCCTTGATTGAGTGGGCCCGTCTAAACACTTGTTCCGAACTGCTCCACACTAAGCTTTCTCTAAGATTACCATTTTTTCTCACTAAACTTTCTATCCTTTTAAAGGTTATCTTATTTGCATTGTTGCTTCGTTTTTACTCTTGGAATTGGGTTGGAAAAGTTTTGCCATTAATCGTGGCCGTCAAAGAACGTAGGAGTTATGTTAGAAGAAGAACGTGAGAGATGTCACAAAGTTACCGGGATATCCAGCCATTGCTACAAGGTGCATAGCATTGCACGTGCGCCCAGATGTTTCCATACATTATTGAATCTTAGTTTAGATTAAGGTAGGTCTGATTATTTGATATTAGGACATGTAATATTATCAGAATTGAAAGTAGGTGGATAATATAATTATTTAGATAAAGTAATTCGGTTTAACTATCGCTGTGTGTTTAGTTCATTATTGATTCTCACTCATAAAAATTTTATCTAAATTTTTTAAAAAATTAAGTTATATTCTTAATAAATATATTAAAATTTAAAATGTCTGATCTTTTTGGGAAACCCACATCTAATTCACGCTGACAAAAAGGTATGGTCACCATAGAACGCCCATATCACTTTGGGCCCCAAGCAAATTTAATTTATATGACCCTGGGGTAGCAGTCAGTGAGTTTGGTATTTTACCAGAAGTGTGCTTTTGGGGTCGGAAAACGTGACAAATTTTTTCGAAGCCATAGACAATCAAAAAAAATTACTAGAAATAACTAGCGATTTAGCATGTGCTTTTTAAAAGGTCACCCGGGGGAAGGGGCCCGAGATTGATCAGTTTTCCCGGATCAGTGTTAGTGCAGGATACCCCCGCGGATTTCGCGCAGCTAAAGCAGAACTATCGCTTTCCCCCGCCATAAGAAATAAAAAAGATTTGGAGGGGGGGTTTTATGCCTCCCATCGGGAAGGAATGGACCAACGGTTTTTGCACGTTTATTAAAACTACACCAAAAATTAGAACTCAGGATATCGCAGGCGGATTGGGAGATCACATTTTTTTTTAGACTCGAACCACAAGTTCAGACTTTGTGGAGGTCCGAAACCACAAAATACAGGAAACTTTTGGAAACCTAACTTAATTTGAAGAGGTTTTTTTGCAAATCAACACGGGGTTCGAGAATATGATAATGTGGGAAAAACCAGGTAGGAATGAGCAAGGATGCAAAATTGATGTTAATCAAAAATTGGGGAAAATTTAGAAGTTGGGCGTAGACCCAAAAAATGGCAGAAATGATTATAGGGGGAACTATGAGAATGACCGTCAAGGAAATGTGGTAGAGAGAAGGAAAGATTTCGAAAAGATGACCGCAGATTCAAGAAAGGATACCAATTTGAAGCAGAGATCGAAATGATAATTTTTTAAAAAGGGCCGCAGAAATAGAGGTTCAAATGAAATTTACGGGATAGGATGCAAAGGGGACGATTGAATGTTTTGAAAGTTAATGAGGTTCAAAGTAATCAAAAGAACTCTGCAGTGGATATACCGATTAAACTTGGTGATATGTATATCTCCAGCGGAACTTCCATATGTTCTATTTTATTAAATGACACATTTTTGAAAGCTTTGGGGACACCGGATGAGAAGTCAATAATATCGGAGAAATATATAAAATATTTTTATAAGCAAGTAAAAAATCGGGTGAGCTCAGGTGATCACAACACAGGGAGCGAAATGTCAAAATATAGAATTGTAGAATTGAATATTCGAATTAGGAATTTGGACAAACCTTGGTAGTTTCCCATGTGTTGACAGATTTGGAATACCCATGGTTACTCTTGGGGTAGATTTCATAAGTGGATCAAAGATTGTTTTAGACTTTTATCGAAAATCGCTTAAGCACCCCACCTCGCAAATAGAGAAGATGGGTTAAAACAATTGGAGAAAGAAAATGTAGAAATAGAATTGTCTAAGACAAAGTTGGAGGATAAGCAGCAAACAGAATGCAAAATTTGTTTAGTGAATTTTAAAGCGATTTTTTCTCAGCCAAACCAGGTCTTACTCATGTTTTATACAATGAAATTGATACGGGAGATAGTCCACCGGTTGTTTCCAGACCGTACAGGTATGATCGGCAAAAACAAGCGATACTCGAATTCTACATTGAGAAAATGTTACGAGAAGGAAACATAAATCCAATTCAATCCCCGTAAGCGTCACCTGTTGTGTTATGTAAGAAAAATAATGGGTTACCACCGGATAATCTGGAAGCATATAGATTTGCGGTTGACTATAGGAAACTTAATTCATTCACGAAGTATCCAAGCTATCACTTACAGTTAATAGATGATTTAATAACGAATATCCCTTATACGACAATAATGTCATCTATTGATCTAAGAAGTGGGTAGTTTCAAATAGCAGTAAACACCAGTGATATTGCTAAGACCGCGTTCGTAGTAAAAAGCGTACCCTACGCATTTCGGCGGCGCCATTAGGCTTATCAGGGGCAGCTCCCAATTTTCAGAAGGCAATTGACCTAATCCTGAAACCGATGATACGGAAGTTTGTGAGTGTGTACATGGATGACGTTATCATCTTGACTCCATCATTCACTCAGCAAGTTGAGTATTTAAGGTAAGTTTTTCAGCTATTACGAGATGCAGGATTGACCTTAAATAAAGAAAAATGTAGATTTGGCTGTGATGATTTGAAGTTTTTAGGACTGATTATTACTGGCGTGAAGGAATCAAACGGATGACACAGTTGTCTGAGCTAGTTACTTGAGATCAAACCACTGCGTAGTTCAATCGAGGTATCCAAGTTTTTGTGTATGTCCCAGTGGTACGCGAAATTTATTAAAAATTATGCTAATCTGTGCGAATCCCTTTATAATCTTAAACGAAAATTAAAAAAAAAATTTGGTCCATTGAGGCGCAGAAGGCATTTGACGCAGTCAAGACGGCCATAAGAAAGGAGCAAGTTTTAAAATGGCCGGATTTAAAAATGCCTTTCGAGTTATTTACAGATGCAAGTTCAATAGGTTTGAGAGCAGTTCTAAATCAAGAACAGAGACCAGTTGTATTTGCTTCACGTACTCTGAGCAACACTGAGAGGAATTATACGGTAACTGAGAGAAAATTTTTAGGACTAGTGTGGCGCTGAATAAATTCAGAACATATTTAGGATCACTGCCTTTTAAAGTTATTACTGATCACGCTGCTTTAAAACGTTTAACCTATGGAAAATTTGTCGAGTAGGATAATCGATGGGCACCAAATTAGCAGAATTTGCAATATAGAATGAGAACATAGACCTGAACTTGAAATGCGGTGGGGGATGTATTATCCAAAATTGGTTGAAAGTATAATGGGAGAAAAAGGTAAGTAAAATCAGAGATTAGTATGTGACATTCCGCGTTTTTTCTTCAAAACAAACCCCCTAGTTTTTTTGGAGGGCCACCTTTAAATGGCAAAACTTTTCCATCTCAAACCAAGAAGTAAAACGAAGAAGATGCAAATAAGATAACCTTTTAAAAAAAGGGTAAAAATTTTGTGAGCAAAATGGCAATTTGGAGAAAGCTCAGTTCGGAAATGAAAAAGAGTGGATCGACGGTTTATATAGATTTAAGACGCCCACCTCACTAATCTATACAAGGTGCATACTATTTCACACGAGCCCATCAGTCTACCTGAAAGTAATTGAATCATTGAGTATTCAATCAAGGTAGGGAGAATATATTCTGAACGCTAATATATTATTGAAACGAGATTAGGCGGATCTAATTATATTGATAAGTGATCTAATTGCGCGATCCGAGTTAGTTAAAACGGCGTACTTTGATTTATTCTCACTTAATATAAGTTTGTTCGATATCTAAGTAAGTTAAGTTGAATTCTTATTATAAGTCATATTAAGAATTATAGAATGTCTCATCCTTCCGATAATCCCACACCTCTAACTTACGCGGAAACCCCAAGACATAGCTATCGGATGATGGCCATGTCGCAATGGCGCCCGAACAATTTTTATAATTCTGGGTTAGGTAATGCAGGAGGGTTTGGTATTTTACCAGAAATGTGCTTTTCCGGGTCTGAGAATGTTACCGAATTTCTCGAGGAATAGATAATCAAATACAGTTACTTGAAATCCCAAGTAACATGGCATGTGCTTATTTGAAAAGACATTTCAGGGGAAGGGCTCAAGATTGGTATTTAATATTTGGATTGGTGCTAGTGCAAGATACAGCCACGGATTTCTCGCAGCTAAAAGCAGAATTAGCGAAAGCTTTCCCCGCAATCAAAAATAAGAAAGAATTGGAGGCGAGGTTTTTCCCGTCCCAGCAGGGAAGAAATCAGGAACCAACAGATTTTGTTCACGATTTGCTAAAAATACATAAGAGTTTAGAGCTAAGGATGTCGCAGGCGGAATTGGTTGATCACATTTTTGTTAGACTCGAACCACAAGTCCAGGACAATGTGGAAGTTCGGAATCCGCAGAACACGGTACAACTTTTAGAAATATTAGCTAAATTTGAAGAGAGGTATTCTTACAAATTAAAAAGGAGTTCGCAGAATAGTGATAATTTGGAAAGACGGGGTCAAAACGCGCATAGGATGCCAAATTTTTTGATGCTAACCCAAAAAACGGGAGAAATTTGAGGTTGGGTGTAGACCAAATAATGGAAAAAGATTTAAGGTACTTAGAGAATAGCCTCGAATAGGTGGTTCGAGAGGAGGAAAGATTTGAATAATGATCAGAGTTTCAACAAAAGGGGATACCAATTTCGAAATGAAAATTTAAGAGAGGGACCGTAGAAATAGGGGTTCAGTAAAAATTTCATCGAGGCGATAGGATCAAAGGGACGTTTGAATGTTGTGAAAATTTGAATTTCTAATCAAAAGGAATCGTCAATGGATATCCCAAATTAAGCTTTCTCCGATATGTATATCACCCGGGGAGCTTCCCGTTTCCTATTTTATTAAATAACACATTTTTGAAATTGATGGGACAGGGGAGCAGATAAATCATTTATATCGGAAGAAATATATAAAAAATTTTTTTTAAAACAAGTAAATAAATCATGAGCTCAGTATCCCCAAAAGCGCGAAATGCCAAAATATAGAATTGTAGAATTTGATTATTAAACCGAGAATTTGTTATTTTGGGAGTTGATTTCTAAAAGGGGATAAAAAGATTGTTTTTACTTGATGGAAAATCGTTGAAGTTTCCCCGATTTGAAAAAATGGTTGAATCAGTTGAAAAGGAAAATGTTGAAATGATTTGTCTAAGACAAAATTGGAGGAAAAAAACCGGGAAACAAAATTTTTTTAGTATTTTTAAAAGGATTATTCTCAGAAAAACCCGGTCTTACCATTTTTTTCCATAAAATTTGACAGGGGAGATAAAAAAAAGGGTTTCCAGGCCATACAGATATGACCGGCAGAAACAAGAGTAAATTTATTTCATATCAAAAATGTTACGAGAAGAAACGATTGTTCGAATTCAATCCCCGTACGCGTCACCGGTTGTGTTATGCAAGAAAAATAATGCGTTACCACCGGATAATACGGAAGCATATAGATTTGCGGTAGACTATAGGAAGCAAATTCGATCGGGCCAGTATCCGCGATACCTCTTTACCGTTAATAGATGATTTAATAATGAACATCCACTATATGACAATAATGTCATCTCTTGATCTAAGAAGTGGGTACTTTCAAATGGCAGTAAACCCTGCAGTGATAATAGAAAGTTAAGCACTGCATTCGTAGTAAAAAAGGGCACTTATGCTTTCAGGCGGATGCCATTCGGCTTATCAGGGCAGGTCCTTTCCACTTTTCAAAAGGCAATTGACCTAATCCTAAAACTGGTGATAGGGAAGTTAGAGTGTGTATATGATGACGTTGCTATTACGTCTCCATCATTCACTCTCCATGTACCTATATAACTTAATTCTTAGATGAGAAGATTCAGACTTTCTTTATAATTTAATTAAGATGAACGTATCCTTCTTCCAGAGCTATAGGATGACTAACACTTGATCCGAATGATTCCACACTAAGTTATTCTAGGCTTGCCGCTTACTCTCATCAAAAGCTTCTATCCTTTTAAAGTATATCTCATTTACATATTCGATCCGTTTCTCTTCTTGGTATTGGGTTGGAAAAGTTTTGCCATTAATCGTGGCCGTCAAAGAACTTAGGAGTTATGTTAGAAGAAGGACGCGAGAGACGTCACAAACTTTCTTAAAGTGAGAATCAGCCAACAATTAAACTTTAAATTCAAGTCAGATCGCACAACTAGATCACTTATCTTAATTATAATAAATTAACTGTCTAATCTAACTTCCTATACAAAAATATTACCTTATACAGTCACCTTCCTTCCTAGGTTGAAATAGAAATTTCTATTATGTTAATAGTAGATGAGAAGACTCGTATTTCTAAATCCTTATTATATTCAATTGCACGAGCGTATCCTTCTTCCAGAGCTGTAGGACGTCTAACACTTGTTCCGAACTCCACACTGTTATCTCTAGGTTTGCCGTTTATCTCACCAAACCTCTATCCTTTAAAGTATATCTCATTTGCATATTCGATCCGTTTCTCTTCTTGGTATTGGGTTGGAAAAGTTTTGCCATTAATCGTGGCCGTCAAAGAACTTAGGAGTTATTTTAGAAGAAGAACGTGGGAGATGTCACAAATGATATTTTTCACTTTCTACAAAACCGTGCAATCGTTGGATAAAGGATTTTCTTACACACGACTAGTCCAGAAGCAAAAACGTACAAGAATGTCTAACCAGCACGATCGTGCAGTTTGGGTCTTAAAGAGTTACACTAAATAAATTTCAAGACAAAAAAACTTAATCAAAATGATCTCAGAACCTCGAATCCGCTTGAAAAGTTTGCTACCGGCAACAACCTTCAATGGACTCTTTACACCTTGTGACATCTCTCGCGTTCTTCTTCTAACATAACTCCTACGTTCTTTGACGGCCACGATTAATGGCAAAACTTTTCCAACCCAATTCCAAGAAGTAAAAACGAAGCAACAATGCAAATAAGATAACCTTTAAAAGGATAGAAAGAATGGCAATCTTAGAGAAAAGCTTAGTGTGTGAACAGTTGGTATGTGTTTAGACGGCCTACTCAGGAATCACGGAGACGCCCACCCTCGCTAATATATACAAGGAGCAACTATTGCACACGAGCACATGTCTACCTGAAAGTATCGGTATCGTTGAGCCTTCAACCAAGGTAGGAGGATTATATTCTGAACGCTAGTAAATTATTGAATTGAGATTAGGTGGATCTAACTAGTTATATTGATAAGTGATTCAATTGCGCTGATCTGACTTTAGTTAAACGGCCGTACTTTGGTTTATTCTCACTTAATATAAGTTTGTTCGTTATATAAGTAATTTAAGCAAAATTTTACCAAAAGTCAAGTATTAAGAATTATAGAATGTCTCATATATCCTTCCGATAATCCCACACTCTAACTTACGCGCGGAACCCCCAAGACATAGCTATTTATTGTGATGGCTATGTCACAATGGTGCTCCGAACAATTTTCTGCTATACTCCTGGGTTAGGTAATGGTGAGTGGGTTTGGTATTTTACCTCAAATGTGTTTTTCCGGGTCTGAGAGAATGTTACTGAATTTCTGAGGCTATAGATAATCGAATACAGTAACTTCTGAAATACCAAGTAATCTGTCATGTGCTTATTTGAAAAGTCATCTCAGGAAGGGCTCGCTTGGTACTCAATATTTGATCGGTGGTGCAAAAGATACAATACGGATTTCGCTCTCAGCGCTGGAATTAGCGAAAGCTTTTCCTGCAATCAAAAATAAGAAAAGAATTGGAGGCTAGGTCTTCAAGTGTCGCAGGAAAAGAAATCAGGAACCAACAGACTTTTGTTTACGATTTACAAAAACAGCATAAGAGTTTAGGAGGTAAGGATGTCGCAGGCGGAATAAAGGATCACATTTTGTTAGACTCGAACCACAAGTCCAGGACTATGTGGAAGATCGCCATTCCGCAGAACGTGGTACAACTTTTTGAAATATTGGCTAAATTCTTACATGTGTATTCTACAAATTAAAAAGGTTTCGCAGAATAGTGATAATGTGGAAAGACGGGGGTCAAAACGCGCATAGATGCCTAATTTGATGCTAATCGCAAGAAAATGGAGAAATTTCGAGGTTGGGCGTAGACCAAATAATGGTAGAAATGATTTTAGAGGTACCTTATGAGAATAGCCGTCAAAAGTAATAGGTGGTCCTGAGAGGAGGAATAGATTTCAGAATGATGATCAGAGATTCAACGAAAGGGGGATACCAATTTCGAAATGATCGAAATGATAATTTTAATAGAGGGTGGTAGAAATAGGGGTTCGAGGAGAGTTTCAGTCGAGGTGATAGGATGCAAAGGGATGATTGAATGTTTTTGAAAGCTAATGAAGTTGAATAATCAAAAGAAATCGGCAGTGGATATGTACTACTAAACTTTCTCCGATATGTGTATATCACCCATGGACCTTCCCTTATGTTCCAAATTTTATTAAATAACACATTTTGAAAGCGCTAAGGACACCGAAGCGAGACATCATTTATATCGGAGGAAATATATAAAATATTTTTTTATAAACAAGTTAAAAATCGCGAGCTCAGGTGATCACAGCAAGGGAGTGAAATGCCAAAAATATAGGAATTGTTGAATTGATTATTCAGATCAGAGAATTTGTTAGACCTTGGTCGTTTCCATGTGTTGATGGATAAGGAATACCCATGTATTCTATAGGTTTTGATTTTTATAAGTGGATCAAGGATCGTTTTAGATTTTGATCGAAAGTGTTGAAAAATTCCCGATTCTCAGATAAATAGGGTAGTTGAATCAATTGAAGAGTAAAATAAGTTGAAATAGATTTGTCTACACAAAATTGAGGATGCACAAAACAAGAACTACAAAATTTGTTTAGTAGTTTTAAGGATTATTCTCAGACAAACTCAGGTCTTAATACTCATGTTTTATACCATGAAAACGGGTACGGTGATAATCCACTAGTAGTTTCCAGGCCATACAGATATGACCGGCAGAAACAAGCAATAATTGATTTTCATATACAAAAAATGTTACGAGAGGAAACGATTGTTCAAATTCAATCCCCGTACGCGTCACCAATTGTGTTATGCAAGAAAAATAATGGGTTACCACCGGATAATCCAGAAGCATATAGATTTGCGGTAGACTATAGAAAACTAAATTCGATCACAAAGTATCCGCGATACCCTTTACCATTAACAGATGATTTAATAACGAACATCCCCTATACAACAATAATGTCATCTCTTGATGTAAGAAGTGGGTACTTTCAAATGACAATAAACCCCAGTGATATTGCTAAGACTGCATTCGTAGTAAAAGTGGCAGCACTTATAAAGTTCTCAGGAAGAATGCCATTCGGTTTATCAGGGCAGCCCTCATTTTCAAAAAAGGCAATTGACCTAATCCGAAACCAGTGATAGGAAGTTTAGAATGTATATGGACGACGTTATTATAACGTTCTCCATCATTCACCACCACATGTTGAGCATTTATGGGAAGTTTTTTCGTTGTTACAAGATGCAGGATTGACATTAAATAAAGAAAAATGCAAATTCGGTGCGATGAATTGAAGTAGGGATTAATTATTAGTAAAGAAGGAATCAAAACGAATGAGACAAAGGTTCGAGAGCCATACTAGAGATGAAACCACCCCGTAAATCAAAGGAGGTGTCCAAGTTTTGGGGTATGCCCCAGTGGTGTTTTAAATTTATTAAAAATTATGCTGATCTTTTTTGTGAGCCCTTTATAATCTTAACGAAATTCTAAAAAAAAAATTCGTCTTTGGTCCATCGAGGCGCAGAAGGCATTCGAAGTGGTCAAGGCGGCCGTAACAATGGCGCCAGTTTTAAAATTGCCGAACTTTCAAAAGCCCTGAGTTATTTACAGATGCCAGTTCAATCGGTTTGGGGAGCAGTGTTTAATCAGGAACACAGACCCGTTATATTTGCTTCACGTACCTTGAAAACGCAGAGAGGAAATTTCATATACGGTAAACCGAAAGAAAATACCGGCAGTAGTATGGCAAACAAATTCCGAACATATTTAGATGATGCCACTAAAAGTTATTACAGATCACGCTGCCTTAATACGTCTAACGCATGGAAAAAATTTGTCGAGTAGGATGATCAGATGGGCACTCAAATTAGCGGAATTTAATATAGAATGGGAACATAGACCGGGAACTCCCAAAAATGCGGTGGCGGATATACTATCAAGGAACCCTGTGGAAAATATAATAGGAGAAAAAAGTTAATTATGCAATAATCAGAGATTTAGTACTTACTTCTGCGGGAACAGCTAATAACGGAACAAAAAGTATGACCCAAAATTAGGTCATATCTATAGATATTTAGAAAAAAACCCGGAAGATAACTCTGTTAATGCGACGATATGTGAGAGGTATCTGTCCCACGACTTCGCTCCAATTGAAGGCTTGTTATTTTATGCGAAACACGTAACGTCTTTAGGTGAAATGCGTGTATACATTCCAAAGTCCTTAAGAAACAGCATCCTACGCGAATTACACGACAAGCCAATGGTGGGACATCTGGGTAGATTTAAAAACTTATCATAAAAATTCGGACGTTTGTTATTTCCCGTATATGAGAAAATTTATTGATCAATATGTCTCTACATGCCATATGTGCCAATTTAATAATTATAAAAAACGGGGCTTTACCATTGGTCGATTAAATCCGATTGTATCAAATTATCCAAATGAGATAGTTACGTTAGATTTGTTAGGCCCGTATCCTATATCGAGATTAAGACGTAATGGATATTTTAGTAATACCGATCATTTCAGCAAATGGGCTGAAATTATTATACCTCCTCAAAAAGGCCCGGCTCGTATAATAGCGGATATTTTTGATAACTTTATAATGCGTTTTGGAGCTCCAATAAAATTAATAAGTGATAACGGTCCCCACTAGAGCACTGAAATTTTTGAACATTTAAGGAAAGATTAGTCATAAGGTGCTGCGAAGACTGTTGCATTATATAGGCCACAAGCAAATCGACTGAACGAGTTAATCGAGATATAGTGCAAATGATTGCAAATTATGTTAATGATCAACACGATACTTGGGACCAATTTACGTGAGTTTGCTTACGCTATTCGTACCGCAGTGAATGAAACAATGAAAAACCCCTGGTGAATTATTTTTGGGTCGAAAATTGATTACCCCATTTCAAAAATTAGTACGATTTCAGATGGATCGGAATTCTACAGTTAGAAATATCGAGAAAGTCTTTCATGAAGCTAGACTAAGTAATGAAAACTAAGCAGGAAAGGTGGGAAAAGATATTATAATAGATCTTTTGAAAACGCGGGATATACAAATTAAGGTAAATAATTGGGTCTTATTAGAGACACACCCTTTAAGTTCAGTTGTTAATAAATCTGTTCCAAATTTAAAACAAAATTTTGAAGGTCCCTACAGAGTATTAGAAGTAAGAAATAATAATAATACGGTAATATGGAGGTTGTGAAAAAGATTAACTGTTAATGTTTACTGATTAAATAAGAATATATCGTCATAGAAATGCGACGAGGTCTTATTAGGAACAGGTCGCCCAGATAGTATTAGTTCACGGCCAGGAAACGAGTAGTTCGAAATGTGTACATCAAAGATCAAATGAGTCACAATATGGGGAAAAAAGATCTGCGGTGAAGCGTGAGTTAGAGGAAAATGGATAAATCTCCACAAAACAATCTGAGAAAACACGGATAGGGCCGGAGTAAGCGCAGATCACTTATCAGATCGTTTCCTAGCTCATTTACAAATGTGAAACAAGAAAATAAAAAGAGAACGACTAGATAAAGGAATTAAAAGGTCGTATGGATCGAAGTGCGGGACCACAGAGAAAGTGGCAGAGAAATGGACCCAATATCAACAAAAGACCACATCCAGTACTATTTATATAAGTAGAAGAAGAACAAGACGGAGGACAAACTCGAGTTCAAGATGGACAAAATACAACCTGCGTCCAAGCTAAAGAAACGACCAGGAGTCTCTGACCGGCCAAGGAAGCAGCAAGGCAAGCAAGGAAAACCCGACAAGTAGACTACAAGCCCTAAGCAGCAGGCAACATAAAGAATTCCAGTGCAGCTGCTGGTAAATGAGAAGAGAAAGAACAGTGGTAGCACCTCGACATTGACGTCATGTTTGGGAACTAAATATAAAAATCAGGTTGTATTGTTTCATTTACAGATCTTTCCAACAAGTGGTCGGAAGAATTATTTCGCAAAGAAGGGTGTCTCGGGTGGTGTTTAAAAGTTATATTCCAAGCAAAAGTTGACACTACAATGAGTGCATATTTTTTGAACTTTTGACTTGTAAAAATTTTTCTAGAAAGTTGGCAGCAACTGTAACCATGCATTTGTTTACTTCGATGTATGACTTCTCAGAGATGACAATTCCTTTGGTTATTTGTTTTACTTCGGTTTATTGAAAATGTTTGTAATTGTATAATATGTATGTATATATATGTTGTTGTATTGTTCCATATTAAGAGGCATCTGGTTCAGGGAAACGCGGCAGTCAAAGCACTAAATAATAATATACAAATAGCTGCGCTTTGCTCATTGGGAGTTTTATGGAACTAGATGGATGGAAATGAAAAGTTTATTGTGATTTACAAATGATATATAATGCATAAAAAATTCAGAAACTTATTGGTATTATGTAAATATAGATTTGGCAAAGTAACTTAAAGAGTTTTATTTCAGGGTGACAGACCCTGAAAGTATTGTTCCAAGCACATATGAGCTCAACTCGGGAGCAGTGGAGCCGGTCTCCCAGTTCACAAATGAATTGTCCTGACGCGAGTTTGGGTCTGCGCACCCAGGAAAAATGCACGTAGAATGTTTAAGTGTTTTAATATTTAAGTAGCGTTAAATATAGAGTTAAGTACATATGTAAAAAGTGAGAATATACCATTATTAAACAAACAAAAATTGTTAATGTTGGTCAGCAGGAGGTAAATTTATTGTGTGTATTTGTCAATGAGTTTAAATTTAAAATTAAGTTGAATATTAATTTTAATTCTAAGATGAATAATGAAAATTACAGTTAAGTTAAAATATTGAAATTATAGAAGTAAAATGAGGATTCAAGGTTAAATTTAAAAAACTTAGGAAAACGAGGAGATTCAGAAATAAAAATTTAGGCACGTACTATTGGCGGTTGAGAACCCTTAATAAATCACGTTTTCTTCTTGAGGGGTTGTGACATCTCTCGCGTTCTTCTTCTAACATAACTCCTACGTTCTTGACGGCCAATGATTAATGGCAAACTTTTCCAACCCAATTCCAAGAAGTAAAACGAAGCAACAATGCAACAAGATAACCTTTAAAAAGGATAGAAAGTTTAGTGAGAAAAGAATGGCAATCTTAGAGAAAGCTTAGTGTGAACAGTTGGAAGTGTGTGTTTAGACGGCCTACTCAGGAATCACGGAGACACCTCGCTAATATATATACAAGGAGCAACTATTGCACACGAGCACATAAGTCTACCTGAAAGTATCGGTATCGTTGAGCCTTCAAACCGCTGTAGAGTGATTATATTCTGAACGCTAGGGTAAATTATTGAATTGAGATTAGGTGGATCTAATTAGTTATATTGATAAGTGATCTAATTGCGCGATCTGACTTAGTTAAACGACCGTACTTTTGCTTATTCTCACAATTTCTTAATACAAGTTTGTTCGTTATATAAGTGCGGTATCTTCTTGCTAAATTTTAATGTAAAGTTTCATATTAAGAATTAAAGAATGTCTCATATATCCTTCCGATAATCCCACACCTCTAACTTACGCGGAACCCCCAAGACATAGCTATCGACAGATGGCTATGTCACAACCTGACGTCATAATCACATGATACAAGCTGTAAACAAATAGCCACGCTCTTCATTCGACTGAGTATTACGCCGCATTTTAGGATTTGCATCTACTCTCATATAACAAAACGAAATACTGTAGCGTATTAAATTTCCAAAAGTCATTTGACTGAAATGTGAGTACTTTTTAATTATTTCATTTCCAATATTTTTTGTTTTTATCAAATATGCCGACGATATTTTAAGTTTCAAAAAGAGTGCAATAATTTCTGAACATTTCGAATTCGAAGAATTTTAATTTTGCAAACGTAATGAAACACACAGTTCAGGATACCACTTCTGTGATCTATTCTGAATGCTCTGTAACTGATGAGTTATTATGCAGTTGATCACCATCGTTTTTTTCTGTCATTTTAAGATTATTTTCAATAATAACTATGGACAAGTTCTACTTTGTAAACAGCATCATTGACCTGGAACCCGATAATACTTCCTGTGTTATGTTCAGTATCTTTGCAAAAATACCTTATAAATTTTTTTGATTCATTTAGAGCAAGGTTGACACAATTGCTTGCTTATCGCGGTTTTTGGCGACTAATGGAATATTTAAAATCAGAACATCTATTATCATAACTGTATTGGTTTCTTTGATTTTTTGTTTCTGTATTGTTTATCAAATGAATAGTAATGACAAGTATTTTAGAAATTTTTTTAAATAATTGTGTTTGTTAAATTTTATATTATTTAGATATATAAATAGATACACTGCATCTACTTATTTTTACATATAAAACTTCATTATAGTTATTGTATTACATTTTTTCCCTATTTCACTAAAGAAAAATAGTTATAAATATGTGAAAAGTACTTATTTACATTTTGTTAATTTTTGGCTAGTTTAAGATTAATCAGTGTGTTTAATTTCTGAATTGCATACACTTATTACACCTTAATAGCTTTTTATGGTGAAAAGTATTGATAAATACATAGAAAATGCATTTAAGTATCTTCCTTCTTACATTTTGTTAATTTTTGGCTAGTTTAAGATTAATCAGTGTGTTTAATTTCTGAATTGCATACACTGTGACGTCTCTCGCGTCTTTCTGATTAACATAACTCCTATGTTCTTTGACGGCCACGATTAATGGCAAAACCTTTCCAACCCAATACCAAGAAGAGAAACGGATCGAATATGTAAATGAGATATACTATAAAAGGATAGCAATAGCGATAGCATAATATAGCGTAGCAGGCTCAGAGATTGTAGTGTGGAATCAGTCTGATCAATAGCGTGACAAAGCTTAGTGTGGAATCTGGAGGATCAAGAATTAGCTACCTTGCGGATCAAGAATCTTCTTATATAAAGTTATAGATTATAATCTCTAGGTCAAGGGACCAGAACAGGAAAAGGTAATATTAGATATAAGTAATTAGATAACAGGATTATTTAGGATAATTGAGATAGAGTATCTAATTGCGTGATCTGACTTAAATACGTGATTTAGTTTGGGCTCGACTCTCACTTTAATTAATAATTGTCAAAATTAGTCTTTAAGTAATATAAGTTATTCTTAATAAAAGTTGTATTAAGAATTATGTCTCATCATTTTGATAATCCCACACCTCTAGCTTACGCGGATCCGGTAAGACATGGTCATCACAGGATGGCAATGTCTCAATGGCGCCCGAACGTATTTAATTCTGGGTTAGGTAATGTAGGTGGAAATACAATTCTACCTGAAATGTACTTTTCAGGGTCGGAGAATGTAGCAGAGTTCATTGAGTGCATCGATAACAATATTCAGTTACTTGAAATCCCAAGTAATCTGTCATGTGCTTACTTAAAAAGTCATCTCAGGGGAAGGGCTCAAGATTGGTATGCGATATTTGGGTCGTTGTTGGTGCAAAATACAGCCACGGATTTTGCGCAGCTCAAAGCTAATTGCGAAAAGCTTTTCCCCGATAAAAATGA
>BMAV01027931.1:993654-1012084 GCA_019973955.1 Trichonephila inaurata madagascariensis | reverse complement strand
GACTTCAAAATTTACGTTTTTGGGGCCCTTGTCGTCGTCAAATTTTGAAAAAAATCAAAACCCTCTCCAAATTGGTGTTTTGTATTGGTTTCTAGTGACAATACCAAGAGGATTGAATGGCCTCTAGCTAAAGTTATGGAACTCTATCCATCCAAAGATGGAAGTATCAGACTGGTAAAAGTAAAAATGAAAAGTGGAGAATTTCTACGCCCTGTACTCCGATTAATACCCCTTGAAGTGACTCAAAAAGTTGATCTCGGTAAACCTCCAGTAGACCGAATTTTTCCTACGAATGAACCGACTGTCCAACTGACTGGTAAAGAGTGTTCTTCAGAGACTATTCCTGATGAGCCAGATGTCCAAAGGACTGTTAATGACTTTTCTTCAGAGACTGTTCCTGAGAAACGATCCCGATATGGACGATTAATAAAACAGATAGTTAGGATTTGAGTTTCCCTGGTTTGAAACTCAAAGGTGGGAGGATGTTGCGAAATGCGAAACTCCCATCTGTATTTCCGTTTTGCGCAAGCCCGCACGGAATGAAATGAAGTGAAATGATGTCATGTTTTTTTCTCTGTTAACTGTTTTGCTGTTCGCGCGTTATGTGTTCTTTCGTTTTGTCGCGTAGTCATTATGTAACTAATATATATATGTTTAAAATTAAAAATAGATGAGTGTATGTCAAGATTAGGACTCTTCATTTGATTCATTGTGATTTATTATGCCTCCCCCGAACGAAAAAAGAAGATAAAAGATCCCGGATTTTTTATAAAGAAGGTAAGCCCAATTTACTTACCTCAAATGAATACCTATATTTAGGTATGATAATATTGCTTTGGGACACAATACTGCTGCTACGCGACATTTCTGCAATAATATAAATTTGTTTAGTGATTTAAAGAATATAGAGGGTAAAACTATGTCATTAGCCGTAGGTGGATTAGAAAGTCCAATAGAAGGTATAGGTACTGTTAAATTTTATATAAAGTTAAATGGAAGAGAGCATTCTATTACTTTAAAAAACGTTATGTTTTCACCTAAATTGAGACGAAATCTGTTATCAGCGCCTTTATTAGAGAAAGCAAATTGTACCTTTAAATGTGAAAATGGTATATTATGGTTTTTTGCACCCAAAGGCGAGAAGTTATTCTTTGCCAAAAGATTCAATGACTTGTATTTCTTAAAACCCAAATATCATGTTAAAGATGTATATAACAATGTAGAAAGTTCTAATGTAAAAGAGGGAAATAAGCATTATTCTGGAAATATTGTGCTGTGGCATAATCGTTTTTGTCATATGAATATTGACTATTTAGTCCAAACTAGTAAAGTTTTGGCAGTAAATGGTTTACCTAAATTTAAAAATGAGAAATTAGACTGTGAAAGTTGTAAATTAGCTAAAACGAAACGTGTCTCTTTTAAACCTATTGGTAGAATAAGAAGTACTAGACCTTTACAGTTGGTACACATGGACGTATGTGGTCCTTTACCTGTTGTATCATGTGGTGGAGCTAAATATTTTCTGTCCATCACTGACGATTTTTCCAGAATGGTGACCTGCTTTCTTCTTAAAGAAAGATCTCAAGTTTTTGAATACTTTAAATCTTTTCAAGCTAATGCTGAAAGAGTTTTGAATCGTAAAATATATTAAGTGTACGATGTGACAATGGTATGGAATTTTGTCATTCAAAATTTTCCAAATATTTAAATGAACTAGGTATTAGATGTGAAAGGACAAATACTTACACACCTGAACAAAACGGTGTATCCGAACGATTTAATTTAACTGCTATGGATTGTGTTAAGGCTATGCTTAATACCAGTGGAATTGAAAAATGTTTTGGGGCAGAAGCTTTAGTCTGTTTTACTTATGTAAAAAATAGAATTTGTCATAAATTTAAAGATAAAACCCCGTATGAGCTTTATTTTGGCCGTAAGCCAACTGTATCAAATCTTAAGGTATTTGGATGCCATGTTTATGTGGGAACTCCCAAGCAGCTCAGGAATAAATTAGATTTACGTGCAAAACACGGAATAATGCTTGGCTATGCTTGTTCAACTAGAGGATACCGTATTTGGTTACTGGATGAGAAGTTAATTGAAACTTGCAACGTACTTTTTGATGAATCTAAAAGAGTTTCAAACGGCATTTTAAACTTCCCTAGCCCTAATAATAGAAAAACGGAATGGATGGGGAATTTAAATTTAATAATCCGGGGTTCCGGGGTCGAAAGTTCACCATTCTTGATCATGCTCCTTTTGATTTTGTCGATTTTCGGGAACTAAACACAGTAAAAACCTAATTATTGAATAAATAATTAGCGTTAATTAATAAAATTAATCATTAATAATAAATACTAATTAAATTTTACGTACTATATACTTAGCATTATAATAAATCGGAAAAAAATCAAGGGCTTTGGGGGGTCCGGACCCTCAGGACCCCTCCCCCCTCGTGTGCGCCACTGTATATGTATATATATATTTTTCGAATTTCTGACCCGCAATTTTTTGCTTCATCTGTTGATGGTCAAATATGTGATACCCCGCTCACTGAACTCCAGTTTTCCTAGCAACGCACTTAAGTTTTAAATTTTAAAAATTCACTTGAATATATAAATATTCAACTGCTTTGATGTGTTTAAGATTATAATGTCTACATACACAATAAATAATTTTTAAACATAATTAATAAAATTATTTGTTTAAAAATTGTTTGGAATAATTTTTTAAAAAATGCTTTGAAAAATGGTACCTTACATTTAAAAAAGCTTTACAATCTGTCTTGGACTTCGCAGCGTAAAAACCACATCTATCACAAAACCGAAATAATTTATTACAAATTATTTTTTGATTAGTTTGTCTAGCAGAATTTTGGCAATTATATCAAAAATACTACGAATGGTTTGTTAGTTTAAATTTTAATTGATATCCCCCCCCCACTGTGTTTTCAAAACATGGAACAGCATAAGTTTTGATTGAAATCTCCCAACCCCAATTGTGAAGAAAGTCAAATTAGCTGTAAAAAATACAAAAAGAACTTTAAGCTAGTAACGACGAATGTAGCTTCAAGGATGGCAATTTTCTCGTCGACTAAGGGGATGTACGTGCAGTTCGCAGATGCTGTGAAAATTTTCCTCAAATCCATTGTTCTCTCTGTAACAAAATGTTACACAGTAATTCCAGAGAGCTACGTACCAAGCGTAATTTCTATTGGTTTTGTACTTAGTTTCTGTTACTGCCATTCCCCTTCTTTAACGTGCGTTTTAACTTAACTCAGTGGCGTGACAGTCCATGAGAGTCAAGGCCTACTGTGCCCAACTCAGTAGACGCGACCTAGGGCCCTGAGGTGCATAAGCAGATGTTCCGAACAGGTGGTCAGTCTGACGCGAAACTCCCAGCGTTAATTTCCTAAGAAAGCTTGGTACTCATTTATCGACCCTCTGAAATGATGAAAGGCTGAGTCGACCTTGCCCAGCCCGAGGTTTGAACCTCGAACCTGTGGTGTGGAAGTGCGATGCACTAACCACTCAACCACTGGACTTCAATGTGCATTTTACTACAATCGAAACTTACATTGGAAATTAATGGGAAAAAATTTCTTTTAAGAGCTCAATTACCTTTTCATCGAATCTTGGAATTCTTGATGAAATTTTGTCAATTTGTTTCCATGAGTTTTATTTAAAGGGAAACTTTTTTGAAACATTTGAAACATCATGGTATATTCTTCCTCTGTTGATGAACAATAATGTAAAAAATGAACCTGAGGAAAACAATTTTCTTATAAAAAAGACTTTAGATAGGAAAGTTTTGAAATTGCTTGATTAGCTTTTATAGAAACCTATCTTAATTTAATGTGAGTTTTGTATACAAAATATAAATAATGATAGTATTTGTCTTCAATTTTATGAGTTTTTTTACATTTGTGTGTGTGCTATTCTGCTTTAAAATGTTCTGCTTTTAATTATTTATTTCATGAAATTTATACATTTTTTTTATAACTATACATGATTCATCAAGCATTTTTTTCCATCAAGTTGTATGAATTTGAAACAAAAATAATTTTTAATTATGTATATATTTTGAATTATTTCATGACAGCTAATTTATACAGATTTATATTTTTAATTACATATATAAATACATATTCCAGAAATTTTTAAAAGCCAGTTCTTATATATACTTTCATTCAAAACCATAAACCTTTTCATAATGTCTTTCATACAAAATTCAAATTATTTAATTTAAGCTCAAATTATTAGTGTTAAATTTTATGTTTTTAAAAGACTTTATCCATAAGACTTTCTAAAAAAATATATCCCAATAGCCCTTATACTCCATTCTATAAACATTATAGGTTCTATCTAATTTCGATTTTAAAACTAGACTAAATTCTGAATTTGTAATAAACAACAAAATGAAAGATTTATAACACAATATTTTAAGAGGAGGTTCTGTTTTTAAATTCATTTAAATGACAATACAAATCAAAAATTAAACTGTCTTTTTCAAAAACTTTTTAAAATAGCCAGAGCTTCTGTGCTTTAAAAATTCATTTTTGAGAAAAACATTTGAATTTAACAAAACTTAGTTCAGAAAGCTTTTTCATAACACTAAATAAATTTTGTGTAACTTCTTATATTTTTAGAGACCACACATACTTCAGTCTCCCCTACAGATTTTTACAAGAAAGGAGAGTTTAAGCAGGACATATTACTAGCATTGACCCTTTGATTTGAATTTCTCACATATTCTACGGAAGATAAAAGTATATCAAATTATTTTTATTAGATCCAACTCCCGTAAAATTGAACTCTTTAATCTCAGTCCTAAATTATCAATATTCCAACAAATAAATTTCATATAGTCTAATGTTTTTAACTGCAACAAATATAAAACAGCTGGTATTTCTAAAGAGTGAGGACCACCACCTAGGCCCGAAAAGATGCATTTTGTTCGAAGTTCCAAGTAAATATTCATTGTTCTGAAAACTACAGCTATCAATACAAGTGAGTGCATGCTTTAATAACATTTCTCTGTAAAGTAACACACGGGCTAATGGCGACGAGCCTAGTAATTTTGAACCTCCGTCAAGCAACAAAGATGACATATGAACTAGTACCCAGTCTCCAAATTACCACACAATGCAAGCGGAAGGACTTTGAGCCTCAACAGATTTAAAGTGCAAAAGCCCCTCTACACAGCAGGCCTTTAGTGGCGCTAAAGCGAAAATTTATGAAATGTCAGATAACTCTGTAGCGATAACTATTAGGCTTCCATGATTTGGCACAAATAATGATCTTTAATTTTCACATTTTATTAAATTGACACTTATGACGTGGTGGGCGCCAAATGATAAGGGACAGACGGGGAAGGGGTTCTTTACTAAGTCCACTAGTTACTAAAACACGTTTATTAGACAAAACAAACACATTTACATACATAACTAGAGAACTAACAGTTGACATAGGGTGAAAGGGATCGGGCGCATGCTCATTACGTCGCGGTTCGAAACCTGGCCATCACTGAAGATTGTTCTGTTCGCTAGAGGGCGCGAAAGTCTCTTTACTGTTGATATGGAAGAAGTCTAAATAACGGGGGTTACAATCTCTCCCTATGGATCCGACGACGTCCCGGCGAAAGTGACCAGAATCAGGAAGTCGCTGTGTGTAGAAGTAGCATTTGTTGAGGGATATGAATGGTTCTGCTGGAAATGGCTGTTGAAGGAAGCAGTTGATGGGCTTGGAACATGTTTACATTTTGTATTGATGTAGGCGTAACTTTTCGAGGTCGGCCTCTTTCGAAGTGGGCTATGGGAGAAGTGTCCATGTCTTTAAAAGGTGTTAAAGCAGAAGTATGGTAAGTAGCTATCGGTTCAGATGGATTGGTGAGACTTGCTATAACATAAAAAATTGGGTATTGATTTTTGTGTGAAATTAAATATGGACCGTCACGCTTGGCATGAACCTTGGAAGTTTTCTTATTCTTTGCATTACTGATGGGATGTAAGTCGCAGACATCTCAGGAGTGTAATAGACTGGACGACGATTTTTTGTCATATTGCTTTTTTTCTTCTTTGGTCTTGTTTTGTTCACAGTATTCTTTCTCGTATGTCTTCGGTAATAGTTGCAAATCGCTTTAAATAAGGTTATTTCTGCAACAAAATTATCATTGTGAACATGACGCTTTTGGAAATCTTGCACCACATCGTCTACAGTTCGTAGCTCTCTTCGAAAAGTATTAGGTAAGCAGGGTGTGACCTGTAGTGTCACGAACAGTTGTATTCATAGCAGGGGAAACGAATGACTGGTAGTTTGGAATGCCAATTAGAATGATCGTCTCCGACGAGTATTGCAAGTCGAGGTTTAAGGTCTCTGTTTTTTCTCTCTACTGGATTAGACTGTGGTGAATAAACTGGTATTAAGTTTTGACTTATTTTTTAACGTAAAGCAAATCTGTTGTAGAACAGCACTGACAAACTGTGTTCCGTTGTCACGATAATTCGTCTCAGTGCCATGACGCATGAAAACTTCTTCTATGAGGTTGTAGCACATTGGCGTGCACTGGCGAGAAAGGGCAAAAATAACTCAACCCACTTTGGCACAATCCTCAACAATGAATATCCATTTGTTTACCTGAGTCAGTTTGAGGCAATAGCCCAAATAAATCAATAACCAATGACTTCCAAATCTCTGTGAGTAGACTGGCGGGTTCTAAGCAAACCAGCAGGCTTTTTGGTTTGTAGCTTGTAAAACGAGCACATTCTGGACATTTCTTAATATAATCGGATATGTACTTTTCATGCCTGTCCAATAATATCGTTTTTGCGATTTTCTGGAATGTTCCATCTTCTCCATAATGTCCAGCCATCGGATCATTATGATGATGCCTTTTCATTATCAATTCACGTTCAGCAGTTGGAATGACTAACTGAGCTTCACTGCGGAATCAGCATCAGGAACATAACGATATAAAACACCTTGATTCATCAAAAATCACGTTCAGTCCAGTTTGCATATTCTTCAGTTTTTCAGGGGATTCAAAACTGTCGATGATTTTAAAATTATCATCTTTAAGCTGCGCCTCGCGCATGTCCTTACAACTTCGTGTTGGCATATCAGCTATCGTGATATTATTGGCTTCACAAAAAGATTCTTCTTCTTGAGTAACTGGGCGGGATAACATGTCTGCAACGACATTTGCTTTACCAGGTATATACTGTACTCAGCGGGTTGAAGAAGACTGGATTTCAAAGTGCCCATCTAGCAAGTCGTCCAGTTGGAGACTTGAGGTTTAGAAGCCATTTCAGGGTTGGTGGTCGGATGCCACGGTTATTTCTGTTCCTTCAATATGGCTACGAAATTTCTTCAAAGCCCATACACAGCAAGGGCTTCCCTCACTGTGGTGGAATAGTTGCGTTCTGCTGGGTTAGCGGTCGACTAGCGTATTATAGGACGTTCCTCAGATCCTTCTCCTTGAAGTAAAACTGCTCCAAGGGCATAATTGCTTGCGTCTGTTCGAATAATATATGGCTGAGTACCATCTGCTTGTTTTAACACAGGAGGTGTTGTAAGACAGTTTTTAAGGGTTTGAAATGCATTTTTGTTGAAGGTCAAATCCCCATTGCCGTGGACTTTCTTCTTTGTAAGATAACTTAGTGGACGTGAAAGAGAATCTTTGCAAAATCTTGAATATATCTTCGAAACCAAGAACAAGTTTGCAGGAAAGATTGTAGTTCCTTGACATTTTAGGGGTGGAAATCAGTATAGAGGCTACTTTTCTGGATCAACTTCTATTCTTTACGTCTTCGATTGGGGTGAACCCCACCCTGTCAATTTATCTGAGGAGATCACTTTATCTATCATCCCCAAACAGATGTTGGATGACAAGTGCAGGTGGCCATGGGGTCATTGTTTGTTGTCTGGCCTCGGACAAGCGCAGACATCTGGTCTGGAATTTACAATGGCTAAAGAATGCCGGTGTCAATAGGCATTCCTTTATGAAAGTCTTGAATAGGCGAGGCCTGTATGCACGTCGGTGCATAGAGAGTGGGGCTGTGAGGCCCAGGTGTGAGATGAATAGATGAGAGTTATGGCGCCCTTGGATTCCAGACGGACGGGGAATGTGTTTGTGTTTGCCGCGCAAATGGGATACGAAAGTGGCCCGGGGACGAGGGCAGACCTTTTCTTTGACCTGCCAATGAGGAAGACGAGGGCAGACCTTTTTCTTTTTTGACCTGCCAATGAGGAAAACGAGGGGCGTGTGGTGGACCCGCCCCTGGTGTTTAAAAGGGGTGAATTTTGAAAATTAAAAAAAAAAACGGACGAGAAGGAGACTGGAGAAAGACTTGAACGAACGGAGAGGGAAGAAGCTTGGAGATAGAGCCCTGGAGTGAGACGGACGGAGCCCGGAATGGAAACAGAGAACCATGGAGAAAACTAGAGAGGAGCCCGGAAAAGCAAGGGATTGTCGAGTGCCTTGCGGAATAAGGATTGACCTCGAGTGATAAAGACTGTCCGCCCGGCTTTGGCCTATTTAATGAAGCTATTAAATACTATTTAAATATTAAAATATGGCTGTGACAAATTTTCTTGTGTACTAATGACTGACGACGTTACAGGTCACTTAAGTTAATGCCACTTTGGTCCTGCTTAATAAGCCAGGTTTCTGCATTGTTTACCTCACTCGTAGTTAAAGGTCCCCTCTTTTTCACCTTGGATCTGCAATTATCAATAAATCTATAAATATAAGAAACAATATGTATTATTTTAAAATAATTATTAGAAAGGTCCATAAGATGGTTGAAAAAGTCAAAGTTCTTGGAACTCAGCAATGAAGTCTCCAGAGTTCTCTCACAGGCACTCTTAGTTCCCAGTCAAAGTTATCTCTCTGGGTTGGTTCCCCAATGACAGTGGTTGAATAAGCACTCTGTAGAAGAATCTCTGGACCATGCCACCATAGAGAGTCGTCACGAAGTTCCTCAGGAAGTAGTCCTCTAGATAACACATCAGCAGGATTCTGTTCTGATGCAATGTGATGCCACTGGTCACGGGAACTTAGTTGATGAATCTTAGACATTAGCCACAAACGTCTTCAATTCTCTTGATTCTCGATGTATCCATGAAATCACAATAGTTGAATCTGACCAAAAATGCGCAGCTGAAATTTGAAGCTTCAATGCATCCTTCACCGTCTTCATCAATTTAGCGGCAAGAACTGCCCCACACAGTTCAAGTCTTGGAATGGAAATCTGCTTCAGAGTAGACACTCGGCTTTTACTCGTTACGAGACACACTTTAATTTCTCCAAGGGTAGATATAGACCTGAGATAGATGGATGAACCATACGCCTTTTCCGATGCGTTGCTAAATGCATGTAACTCAATGCTCTCCGCACTGTGAACCACAATACATCTGTCAATAGAGATGTTATTCACGGCTTCCAAGGAGTCGATAAATCGACGCCAATCCTTTTCTTCTTTAAAAGGAAGTTTATCACTCCGTCCTAATTCCAGCAACCACAATCTTTGCATAAATATCTTTGCCCAAGTTATAATTAATCCAAGGAGACCCAAAGGGTCAAAGATTCTTGCACAATAGTAGAAAAAAACAATTATTTTGGTGAATGAAGTTGGCCTTTGTTATTCTATTCTGAAAAGTAAACAGTCTAATTTAGGACTCCAAATTATTCCTAGCGCTTTAGTCTCATCAGACTCCAAAAAAGCATACTCCTGTAGATTTGAAATTATCTCGGGTAAACTTCCGCACCACTTATGAAGTTGCATCCCTGCGGTCTTGAACATTTCTATTAAATGATGCTGCAATTCGATTACCTCTTCTATACTCTCGGATCCCGAAAGTATATCATCCATGTAGCAGTCACTCAGCACCACAGGAGGTGCCAAAGAAAAATTATTAGTTTCATCCATCGCTACCTGCATCAACGTTCTCGTGGCCAAATACGGTGCGCTAACTGTTCCGTAGTTGACTGTATAGTTAACTCGTAGTTTTTATTGGTTCTCCTATGCCCTTCTTCCACAGAATTCTTTGCAAATACGTTTGCTCTGGGTGTATGTTTATCATGCGAAACATTTTCTCTATATCCGTAGTAAAGGCATACTTGTGCTTTCGGAAGCGAACCATAATGGAAAAGAGGTCTTCTTGGACCAGTCCTCCATTAAATTGAATTGAATTTAGAGATTTTCCACTCGTTGAAGGACTTAATGCATTAAAAACAGTTCTCAGTTTAGTTGTAGGTTTTTCGGGACGATAAACATCATGGTGTGGCATGTAAAATGCAACTCCAGACCCATCCGCTTTGATTTCCCTCATGTGGGCCCAAATCCTCATATTCCTGTAAAAATTTATCATAGAGAGACAAATATTCTTTATCTCTACATAGTCGTTTCCACAAAGAGTTTAATCTCTGAATCGCGGTTTGTTTGGATTCACCAAGACATGAAGGATCTTCTTTTAATGACATCGCCCCGGTCATCTCTCGAATGAGTGTTTTTAAAATGGTTTTCACAAATATCTGATTCACTGTTTTTAACAGAATCGATTTCTACATTTTCGATTTCCCAAAACTTCTTAATTGAAAGCTCTAGATTATCCGCAGCCTGAATAAACCCACAATGTTGTTTTCCCTTCCCATCTGAAGAAGTAAATCCGGAAACAACAAATCCGAAAACAGTGTTTTGAAAAATAATATTTGAACCCTCCATCTTGAACTGTCCGGGTAATATTAATTCATAGAAGACTTCTGCACCTAATAGCATTTGCACGCGCTCTGGAATATTGAAATATTTGTCAGCTAATTTAAGATTGGGAATATTATTCAGATTAAAATCAATTTTCGTTGTTGGAACAAGATCTTTTGTTTTTTTTGTTGGTACCAAAAAAAAAGTCTAATGTTTTAATATAAACTCTCTCTCCCTTCTTTATTGCTAATAGATACTGAAACTCGCAAGTCGATCGGAATTTTGATTTGTTTAATCCAAAAACCGAAACATTAGTTTTGTATTTTTTCAATCCAATTAATCGCATTTTAGTTACAAAATTCGAAGTACTTCCACTATCTAAAATTGCTTTGACTGGGAATAAACCATTTCCACTTTCTATGTAACAAATTGCTGAGCTTAGCAAAACATATTTTTTTCTGTTTATACTCGTTGAGGTTAGTAAGTTATGCATTTCTGCACTGGGCCACGAAGTCTGGCGCTGATGTGTTTAGAGGTTCAAAGGTGGAATTTCTTACTTCCTGGTCTCGCTCTCGTTCTGTATAATGTATCATTTTATGATGTTTCTTTTGACACTCTGAACAAATAAATCTCGATTTACAGTCTTTCGCTCTATGAGTTGTAGAAAGGCAATTAAAACAAAGGCTATTAGTTTTTATCAAATCAATTCTCTTATTTACGGGAAGTTTTAAATACACAGCACACTTATATAATGAATGCGATTCAGCGCAACAAACACCTTTAGAATCTTTAACCTCACTCAAAAATACCCTTGACGCGTTCTTCACTGGATTATTTCTAGTAAGGACATTCGGCAAAGGTTTTAAGCTCTTTCCTCGAGAAGTGTTATACAAGTCTATTTCTTTGGCAAGCTCCAGTGGGGGAAACCAATCATTTCCTGCTCGAACGGAAATGTTTGACGCTATCTTTTTTCAAGCGAACTGAAAATTTTGTCGGACACAATAAGATCGTTTAAATAAGTGATTCCCAAAGTGGTCTATATAGACCCCCAGGGGTCTATGACGAACTGCAAGGGGTCCACGACAGCGAAAAAATAATTTGGGGGTCCATGAGGTGTAAATGGGGGGTCTACGATAGTGGCTCTCATTAAACCAGATCGTGATTTTAATTTTAAAAGAAATTTAATCCAGTGGAAATTAGACTTACCTGTTTTTAACCGATTTATTTATTAAATTTGATTTACAGTAACAAGGCGACAACATAAATTTTATTAAAACAAGAACCACATTTCATGCTTTCTTGTGCCAGAATTAAGCTAAAGGAGTATAATATTGGACGTCGCAAATTTTTCCATTTTTTCAATTGTCAAAGACAATCTGCCAGGAAAAAGACGTTTTAACTTACGTTCAACATTTAAATGTCCTTTTTCTTTAGATTTTGAAATTAGATTTGAGAATGTTTTGTGACTATCGTAATTCCATGATAGGAAACGAATTCATATGGTCATATTGAAATAAAAAATGGCAGATTACAAGAACTAGGCACTAACGAATATCTTAAAGTAAAGTTTAGAAACGGATGTCAACAATTGTGGCTTTAAAAAGACATACATGCTATTTATTCCATATTATGGAGTATCATAAGAAAGTTTTTAAATGCTCTTCTGATTGAGATAAAGTTTCAGTGTGCTTGCCAATCTCCAAAACAAAAAGAAGAAAAGGCTGGACGCTATTAATCGAAGAGATATTTAGGGTTAAACTTGACAAGATTGATGCCAAATGTTGAAAATTTATTATTTCATCCTCAGATTCGTCACTCCCACTAAAAGCATTTCTTTGTTGATAAGTTATATTTTATGTAATAGTTATTTTATGCATTAATTAAATTTTAACTTAATTAAATTTTAATTTAATTAATGTGTTTTCTTAAGTTTTAAACACTATACTTCACTACAGTTAAAATTTAAAACCTTTTAAAGTAAGTAACACTATATCTCTTGTCAAAAACACATTTAAGTTGATGAATTTGCAAAAAAAATAATATTAGGTAAGTAGGGTCTACCTCAAACCGAAAAGCCTGTCAAGGGGTCTATGAGGCAAAAAAAGTTTGGGAACCTCTGGTTTAAATTGTCAAAATCAGAGACCTTCCTTAATTTTAAGTAATACTGCAAATTTGTAATCAAGTGAGAAGTATACTGAGTATACGTTTCATTCGGATGACGCGTAGCTTTTTTAAATTGTTCAAGGAATTGATTTGCACTTGGCTCGTATTCTCTTAGTATTATTGATTTTAGTTTTTCATAATTATTAAGCTCGTCATCTTTAACATATGTTAACACATTTGACACTTTTTCTCCCAACAAATTTAATAAAATTTCCGACTTTAATTTCTTGGGCATATTTTTTGACACAAAGGTTCTTTCTAAGGAAGCGAAAAAGAATGCCCAACCTGTAGGTCTATTTTAGGCACCTTCACCGTTACGATTCGAACACTCTTCACCAACGCATCTAGTGAGTTTCACAACCCTCACTTATTCTCTCGTTATCTGAATTAACTCCAACATATAAACGTGCAAGCTCAAGTTCTTTTTCTCTTAACCTATTTTCCGCTTCTTTTTTACGGTCTTCCTCTACTCTCTTACGGTTCTCGATCGTAACTTGAATTAATTCTTTAACAAAATCAACATCCTCACAAAATATTTATTTTCCTTAATAATTTCAGTTAAACTCAACAATAGTTACTTTTTCAACAACAGTCTCACCAAGTTCAAGGGCTACGGTCCGAAGATCCTCCTTGCGGCAGTTCTTAAACATTTTTCTAAAATTATAATTTATAGTCCTCAATTTGTAATAATAAAAACACATAAAAGAGACCACTACTCACGGCACCTTGAACAGTTCACTTCTCCGGCTCAGCTTAACGGACCAAATGTTGGGGAGTGGCCCCTATGTGTTGCTCTCAGGAAATCAGACGAGGTTGTTGACAAAACACCTTTATTTTTGACTTTTGGTTGCTCGGGGCGTATGTCGGAACACTGCGATGGGCACTGTAATTCCACGCTCTCGCTCGTCTGATCTCCCACACACACTCACTGAAAACCTCGTTTTGCTTAATACACTTAATCACCACCAGGTGGCACCCACTGCGCATACTCGAACAATTATCTTTTACCATAATTTTAAAAAATTTGAAAATTTTTTATTTTTACATAAGTATTTTACTGTGACAATTTTGGGGAGGGAAAGGGGGGATTTTGAGGGAGGAAGCATTTAATGTCATCAAACTGAATAACTTGATTTATATATAAGTGAGTATGATACATTATATTATTAACCTAAAAAAGGAGAAAAAAAGTTATTTTAAGAAAAAAATAAACCAAGGTTCTGAGAGAGTGAAGACATTCCAGTCCCTGGATGAAGGTTAAGAATCCTCTGTTTAATAATAACAGTAAAGAACAGAAAATAGAAGCATGAATTAAATTTTCATGTCAAAGATAAAAAATTCAAATTGGTAGAGATACTTTATAATTTTCATTTTCATTCTTATGTGTCCCTCACAATTTAGTCATAAAAAAAAATACAAANAAAAAAAAATGAAAATCGAACATTTTGATATTTAATTCCACGATTTTTTTTCCTAAATTTTTTGTAGTTGACATTCGATTTGTCTTTTTATTCTATTTAAGTGTGACGTGTTTTATTGAATTTCCTGTTGTATTATTGTGTTTATTTTTTAATGTATGAGTTCTTTAATTCTACAATAACTCGTAGAAAATTTGTATTAACATGTTAATAATATTTTATATCTCATTTATATTCGCTGGAATGGGCTTTATGTTGATTTTTCAATTTTTCTGTTTGAAATTACTGAAACATGCAAATAAATAGATTTCGTTCAAATTAAAAAAGAAAAAATTTTTTACAAAAAAGAAATTCTTTTGTAGAATGACATTGAAGAAATTCTCTAAAACATTTTTACAATTTTGTGGAAGTTACTTATCTATTTTGAATAGTAATTCAACCAACAGGATAGACAACTAATCCTGTGATTTTATTACTCAATCCACAAAAGAAATCAAAAGATAAAATCAAACTCATGGTTAATTCAACCGCAAAGGTGCTCGTCTTTTTATGTGATTTTCAATAAAAAAATGCAATTTTTATTGATTCAGTGATTTTATTTAGCTGGGATTCTACTTTTTTAAGAAATCGCGATGTCATTAAATCAATATCTAAGCGTGAATTCTCCCTGACGTCACCGTAACTAATAGCAACGTGGCGAGTTTTGGCGCGAGAATTATTTGATCTGGAAACCCTAAAGTATTCATTTACGTACTGAAGGTACTCATTCATTCTTTCCACGAAAATTCAGTTTTCCGCGAAAAGGGGAAAATATTTTTTTGTTGCACCATACATTGCTAGCGTTGGAGTAAGGATAATTTGATCAGGCAACCCTACAGGGTCTCCATTTTCCACATCATAGCTTTCATCCTACTCAGAGGTGTCCAACCCAAATGACTTTGCGGGCCACTTCGAAAAAACATTATCTCGTGGGCCGCACATAAAAATGAGTACCTTTATATCAGATTTGGAAACAAAAAAACATTTATTGCAGTGAAAATTTAAAACAGAAAAAATTATTATTATTGTTTTCATTATTTTTCATGTATACAGATATAGATAATAAAATAATTTTTATATAATATAATAACGCAATGATCAAATGATGTTTAAAATATTACAGTTGCCATTTTCTTGAAAATTACGGTGTGTTCCTTTTGAAATGATCTTTCGTTACTCATTGTTGAAAATTGATTTTGCTGTCATTCGCAAACGATTAAGTATACATTGCCTTTTATCTTAACCGTCCTGAATATTTTTTAAACTTTAAAAAACACCTCTGACTGCCTCTTGCTTTTTGGACACTTCAAACAGAAAAGGAGGAGAAATGAAAGTCGCACACACAGAGAATCATGTTCCATCCATAGTAAAGAATATGCATAATGCAATTTGGAATTTATTAAAAAAGTAATTTATTATAGTAAAATCGAATGTAACTGTGTGTGTGTGTTGTTTGGTAAAATATATAAATCTATTTTAATCTAAAACTACATTTTTTTCTATTACCAAAAAGGATTTATTTTAAAACAAGAACAGGTAACAGGCAAATACATTGTAGATTAATATATAAAGAAAATTTCACCTCAAATAAATTTCAAAATGAAAAAACTTTAAAAACCTGATATTTAAAAATTTTTTAAAAAGAGTCGGCAGGCCGCAACTTACGTACTGGCGGGCCACATACGGCCCGCGGGCAGCGTGTTGGACACCCCTATGGTCTTACTCATCCTTCCCACAGCCATTCAGTTCTAAAGAAGGAGGGGATGATATACCCTTGTTGTGGATCAGAATATTATTATTTCGCTAGCAACCCTACAAAATCACAACAACACAACAACCACAACAATTCACAATTTCAACGATCTTTAAAAATTGAGTCCACTACAAAGGGGGTTTAACAGCCTTTGTTGGTCTATATGCAATAAAAAAAATTCTTCTACATTCGCAACAAATTTCAATCACTAAGTTGCTTTTTATGATTTCAGTTAAAAGAATAGTAATTCTTCTTTATTATATTTATCTTTTTATTCGATTAAAAATCACAATCGATTGATAATTGTGTTACATTATTCCAAATAATGCATATATTTTTGCTAATTTCGTTTTTGAATAGCACAGCTACAAATTCTATTATTTGATCACAACGGCCTTTAAAAAAAAACTAAAAGGTAGTTTTAAATGTTACAAAAAAAAAATAAATAAATAAATAAATAATAAACATGTTACGTAGATCCAGGTTTAAAGATTTTATGCAAAACAATCACAAAGGAAATAAACAGTTCTTTAAGAGCGATGTGAATTTATTAACAAAAATCCAATCCTTTCAATACAGGATTCAGTGGCAATATTCACAGGGTAAATATCCGAAGGTCTTCACACCTTCAACAGCAATCAAACACAATCATATGTTTAAAAACACACGTAAGTAAAGATTATTCACAAGCACAGTCGAACTAATCGCTAGTCAAAACAATGTTCACTACTCGCTGGTTTAATCAAGACTGGTCGCCGTACCGGTGAGCATCTTTATTTATAAGCGAGGCAGAAACTTCCAGAAATATAACCGCTCGTGTCATTGAACTTGACACTAGTGGAGAGATCCACTACTTTCTAGAAGATTCCAGTGGGTTCCGAACTCGCCAACATGTTCGCCAATGACGCCAAAATGGTCGCCAAAAATGATGCCAACTTGGTTCTACCGCCAAGATTTCGCCAAGTTCTCATTGAATCACCATGATAACGTAAGGGGTGGCATTGCTTGTGTGAGTAGCACAATTTTAACATGAAATAAATATAACATAGAGTAATATAAATGCATTAAACACTCAAATACAAATTATTTACACTATTTACACAAAATTCGTCACAATAGACATTTTTATCAATGCCCATTTAAAGTGTATGATGTACTGGTATCCTTAGGTTAAAAATAAAATAAAATTAATTTTATCAAAGCACATTTAAAATGTTGATTTTTTAGGTGTTTGTTTTAATGTTATCACTACTTTGGTTTCATCGCTGTTCCAGTTAATTCAATTTTTTTACAGTAATTCTAAATTAAATTGGTTTAGTATGCATTTTAATTGTTTATGTTGATTGTTTTAATGTTGTAATTACTACTTTTTTTTTAATTTAAGGCTGTGCCGCGTTACTTATTTTATGAACTACTTGTGGAAGTGGTTGTAGTTTTCAATTGTTAATTACTGATCATTTCAAAAAATGCTCACATTTTTAATTCAACAGTTAATATACTTGTGGAGTTTTGTGAATTTAAAAATTTCTACTTTTCTGTCTTTCTTCAATATACAACTATTTTTAAAAAAGGTACATTTTCGTTTCCGAGGGCTAAAAAATTGCAAAGTGAGTGAATGAATATTAAAGTCGCTCTGTTCACCTACTCGAGAGCTTTCGGCGACGCACCTCGACATTTTGAGCCAAGTAACGAGGAAGACACTTCGAAAAAAAATAATGGAAGTGTGTAACAAAACTACATTTCAACTCTACCTCCCTTGACGATTAGCGACAGCCAGGGGGCACCCCTTGTTCTTTTGAGAAGCGGGAACTCGTTCTTCCATCGCTCTTCTGCCCTGGATCGACCCCGGAGAAAGTCGTGTACACGTGGAGTTAGGGAATGCCTGTTTCCCTCCTTAAGCTATTTTCTGGAACTGTAATTTTATATTGAATTGTTAAGATATTATAGTGGGAATGCATTTAAACACAGCGAAATGTAATAAAAATAAAAACTTTCAGAGAAATATTTAAAAATTAATAGGGAGTAACAGTATAGTGATGGACAAATTTCAGGGATTTGTATTTTAGAGTCAAATAAAAAAAAAAAAAATATTAGAACAGGTGCAATTACCATAAAATTAATTAGTTTTATTAATCTAAGTAAAGATAAAACTAGAAGTAAAGCATATAAAACAGATACAAGTAAATAAAAGAAAAATAAATAAATAAGTACTAACTAACCTTTATTATATATACTAGGTGTCCAGCCTTAAAGTGACCCAATAGCTAATTCCGGGCCATGGAGCCTAGTGACTTTTGCTATTAGAGTACAATGACCAATCTGTTTGCCAGCTCAGGTGTCGTCCACGTCACTTGACCA
>BMAV01027931.1:939093-986682 GCA_019973955.1 Trichonephila inaurata madagascariensis | reverse complement strand
ATACTTTATATATACAATCATTAAATGACAACTATTTTCCATACATGCCCCTCATCTGGTTTTCTAAATAAAATTCCCCTCTAATCGCGCAGCGCTGTTAGTGTTGTTGTTAATAATCTGTCTACGCCACGTTCCCAAAACCAGATGCGCATTAATATGAATCAGTACAACAATATATATATTATACAATTACAAGCATTTTTTCAATAATGACTTAAAACAAGCAAACCAAAGAATAATCGTATCTCAGCGAAGTCATACAAAGCAGTAAACAAATGTACATATACAATTGTTTTCTCATCAAAAAAAATTTTAAAAAATTTTACAAGACCAAAAGTTCATTTTTCAATCTTCTTGAAAAATGCGCCCATTGCAGTGTCAACTTTTGCCCTTTTTAAAAAAATTTTTTTAAATGACCAAAATGACTTACGTTTTGCAATAATTCTCCCGACTGCCTGTCAGAAAAATGTGTAATGAAACCATACTTAACCTGATTTTTATGTCTTGTAGTTGACGTATCCTACTAGGACTTCCAGGGAGTGGGATCTGTGGCTGTTTGCTCCTTTCCTCTCCTGGCAATGCTGTTGTAGACCACTTCTGCTTCTGGTATTCCTGCTGCTTGACCTTCTTTACTCCTCGGCGTAGGGGCTGTACTGTTGTTTCTCTCTGATTCTTCTTCTGGATCGAACTGGTCCTCCTTGTTGTGTCCTCTTCTCATTGGCTGATCAGGACTCCACCTTTGCACCTCTTCTTGGTCACAAGTTGTAGCCACTGGTACTTGTCATTATTGTTTCCTCTGTTCGGAATTTCTTTCTACATTGGGGTAAATCGTTACTACTGCTCAATGTTAATATTCTTTTATCAACTTTATGTCTGTACACTTTTTATACTATTTCTCTTGTCCTCCAGACCCAGACTTGAATGATCCCTTGTATGCAAGAGTTTCCTTTTTACCTTTTTTAACCTTTCTATTTGGTTCTGACCAAAAGCCGGGTGGTGATCTGACAAGTGGTCTGCGATTACTGGCCGTACCTGTGCGCCTCTCTCACCCTGATCCTTCTTAAAACCTGTTTTTTTCCCTCTAACTCACGCCTTTCGCCTGACCCATTCTTCCTACTACACTGCGAGTCATTTGATCTAGGCTGCCTACCTTAAAAATTATTCGATTTATAGCTTGAACTATTGTTATCAGAACTCCTGGTTCTTATCTCCATCTCGTCATTTTTCCTATGATGTCATCCACGTAAGAATTTACAAACCTCCCTATCACCGGTTTCAAAATTATGTCGATCGCCTTCTGAAAGTTGGGAGCCGCCCCTGACAGCCCAAACGGCATACGCCGGAATGCGTACGTACCATTCTTCGTTACGAAGGCCGTCTAACTATATCACTGGGGTTTACCGCGAGTTGAAAATACCTCGACCTCAGGTCCAGGAACCACATAATTGTCGTATGGGGGATATTCGTTATCAAATCATCTATTAAAGGTAAGGAATACCGTGGATATTTTGTAATAGGATTCAGCTTTCTGTAGTCTACGGCAAATCGATACGCTTCCGGATTATCCGGTGGTAACCCATTATTTTTTTCTACACAATACAACCGGCGGCGCGTACGGAGATTGAATCGGTATTACGGTCCCCTCTTTCAACATTTTCTCTACATGGTAGTCTAAAATGCTTTGCTTGACTCTGTCATAATGATATGGCCTAGAAACAACTGGTGGCTTATCCCCCGTATCAAATCTCATTATACAAAACATGCGTGAGCCCCGGTTTGTCTGAGAACAATCCTTTAAAACTATTAAATAAATCCTGCAACTCCTTTTCCTGACTTTCTTCCAACCCTGTTTTAGTAAGATCTATTTACACATTTCCTTCCTCAGTCGTTGTAACAACTTTTTCAATCTTTGAATCCGGGATTGCCAACGCTTTCCGATCAAAATCTAAAATAATCTTCGATCCACTAATGAAGTCAACGCCGAGAATACATGGGTATTCTAAATCTGCCAACACGTGAAACATCCAAGGTTTCACAAATTCTCTGATCCGCACATTCAATTCAATTATACCGACGTTCCGACATGTAGCTCCCTGTGTCGTGATCACCTGAGCACGCGATTTTTTCACTTGCTTATAAAAAAAATATTTACTATAGATATCCTCGGATATAAATGATTTTTCCTCACCTGTATCCCATAAAGCTTTCGTAAAAGTTTCATTTAACAAAATGGGAACATATGGAAGTTCCACCGGAGACATGCATAAAGCAGATAATTTAATTGGTACCTCCTTTACCGACTGCGACTGATAATTTTGATCATCTCTAACCTTCAAAACATTTAATCATCCCCCTTGCCTTTGATTACCTCTACTAAAATTTGTACTCGAACCCCTATTTCTACGGTCCCCTCGACTAAAATTTTAACTTTGAACTCTATTTCCCGACTGGTATCCTCTATCAAATCTTCGATCATCCCTATTCAGTCCATTCCTGCTTTCGAACCACTAATTTCTTTGATGACCAGACTCGTAATTACCCCTGTAATTATTTCTGCCATTACACGGTCTATGTAAAACTTCCGAATTTCTCTAGTTCCTCTGTCTATCGTCATGATTAGACCTCCTACTGTATTCCAACCTCGTCGTTCAACATTACCACTATTCCTCGGACCCCGCATTTTCTTGCACAAATATCTTTCTTCGAATTTCTCTAATACCTCTAACAACTGAGCTGTTGTTTCGGGTTCCTAACCTCTACGTAATTTTGAACCTGTGGTTCGAGGCGAACAAAAACATGGTCCACTATAAAGCTTCTTTGGACATACTAAGTCCCAGTTTCTTATGGACTTTTAGCTGATCATAAATAAAATTTGTCGGATCCTGATCCCTGTTCTGTTGGGACGAATAAAACTGACTTTCTAAATCCTTTCTATTACGGACAAAGGGGAAAGTTTTTGTCAGTGCCGCCTTCAATTGGGCGAAGTCCGTGGCTGTATTCTGCACTAATGCTGACCCAAATATTTCGTACCAGTCCCGGGCCCTTCCAAGGAGATGACCTTTCAAATACGCATAGGCTATCACTGGCTATCTCTAGTAGTTTAATCTGATTATCGATGCCCTCAATAAAATCCTCCACATTCTCGGACCGAGAAAAATATACCTCCTGCAAACACCTCCTAACCCTGCTGCTCCTCCTACCTCAGAGTGAGGGAAATTAAACCGGGATAGGCGCCATTGTAAGGTATTAGTCCGTGGGTGATGCCTTACTTCTAAGTTATCTTCGTGACCTAGGAGTGTGGGAGTGAATGAAGAACCAGGCATTGCCATGATCTTAATATATCTTTATTAAGATCTTAACTTAAACACTATACAAAGATAACAGTTATATTTAAACTTAGAGGATCTGAGGTGAGAAAACACACAATACGTATTACCAAATAAGCGTGTTCTTAACCACTATATTTAACTTTCCCGCCTATTCCTAATCTTAGTCTATACACAGTTCCTAATAGATACTAGAATTATCCTACCTTAATCTCTTGTTTAACCACAATCCTCTCGGATCCTAAATATCTTTTGTTTATCTCGCGTGGAATAGTATCCACCTTGATTTGATCGCTCTGTCACGGATAACTTCGCACTCAAATAACGGCTTCCTTCTCTTCCTTCAGTTTACGTGCTTAAACTCAGACTAGCATAATCACTTTCCAATAGGTCATACGCTTATGTTAAACTTCTGCTATTTAAAAGGTTCCTAATTTGCATACTCACGCTCCGCTTCTGAATTTGGTTGGAAAGATTTTGCTTTTTTTGGCCCCAAAGACCCCAAGAGAAGTTTTTTGTTGAAAACGCGATGAGCCCGTCACAAGTGGCGTAGAGTAGGGGGTGCCGAGGGGGCCATGGCCCGGATGGTATACGAAAAGGGGCGGCGGAAGGAACCGCGATATTTAAATTCAAAAAATATTTCAAACTCCAAATCGCGCCCACGCGACGAAACTAACGGAAACGAGTGAAAGCTTTGATACACGCACAGATGCAGGAAGTTTATTAGTCGCTATGCAATCGCATTCGTTTTTATGTTACTTACGCTCACTTGTACTGTGGGAAGTCAATGATGCTCAAAATTATTTGTAAACAGAGGGAGGAAATATCCATCGTGAGTGAGTGAGTGAATATTAACGTCGCACTGTTCAGCTACACGAGGGCTTTTGGTGACGGACCTCGTAATTTTGAACCATGGTCAAGTGACGAGGATGACACCTGAGCTGGCACCCCGTCTCCTAACTACCACACCACACCAACGGGAGGACATTTGAGCTCTCGACAGATTTAACGTGCATTGTTCCCCTACACGGCGGGTCTTTAGTGGTACTGGGCTCGAACTCGTGACAAGGTATTCACGAACCGATACCTTGACCATAGGCTACCGCGGCCACTCGAAATATCCATCAATGTGCTAAAAAATACGTGCTTTACAAACCGTATTAGAAGCAAAACGAGAGGAATTCGTGGATGACGCTTTAATATATGCTAAAAGTTTATGTGAAGAGCTTGAAATTTCTTTTGTACCCTCAAGACGAATCAGGAGGAAGCATATATTTGGCGACGGAAGTAAAGATGTTCAGTTATTGTACGAAGTTGACTTGAGGTGAACAATGTTTTCTTCAATAGACAGAGTAACTGCTGAAATTAGAGAAAAATTCCAACAGTTGCAGAATCTAGCGCAAAAATATGTTTGTTTTTTAAGTGATATTGAGCATGGACGAACTTAAGTTAGATCAAGCTTCTCCAGACATTAATAAAGTAGAATTCCAACTTGAGCGCGTACGTCTACAAGCTTTCGTAGGTACAACAGACCCAGGATGTAAAAAAAGAAATGAGGTCCGGCTCTCTGGGTTTATTAAAATATATTATTCTGTCCAAATTTGAAGATGGCTTATCAAACATTGTCATAATGTTGAGAATTTTTTTTAACATCTGCCATCAGTAATGCCAGTTGCGAGAGAGAAGCTTCTCTAAGCTAAAATGAATCTAAAATTATCTCAGTCGACTATGTCTACGTTAAGGCTAACAAATTTAGCTCTTCGGTCAATCGAACGTGATATACATATTGATATTGACAATTGTATAAAAGATTTTGCTATGAAAAAAACACGAAAAGTGCATTTTTAATCAATAAAAAAATTTAAAGTTGCTTTTTTTGACTTTAACTAATTTTCTTGACTAATAATTAAAATAGAGAGGCGGCAAATTTCCGGTCGGCTCCAGGTGGCGAAAGCCCACGCTACGCTGCTGAGTTCAAGTCTTTACTGAGAATGTATGCAGAAAAAAATCCGACTTATAATGAATTGAAATTGTAGAATACAATTAAAAACTTTTATTAGCATCACATAATTGAATTAAAAAAAAAAAAATAATTTGGGTCATTTTAATATTCTGAGTTACACGGAAAGAAAATTCGCTTATACTTTTGGGCAAGTTTATGAACTTAAGATTTTAAATAATAAAAAGTAATTAAAAGCTTTACACAGATATAATCATTAGTCCGTACAGATTAATCATCGCAGGTACAGATTTCAGTTTTCAGTTACAGATAAGTAGTTGAGCTTTGAATTTAAGTCGGACGAAAACAGAGATGAGAGAGTTAAAGTCGCTCTAGAGTTACACATGACTCGTCAAAATCCTTGTTGATATTATATCAGGGGTTCCTAAACTTTCTTGTCTCATAGACCCCTTACCACGTTTTTTGGTTTCGAGTGGACCCCTGCTTATCTAATATTAATTTTTTGCAAATTTATCAACTTGGATGTCTTTTTGATAGTTTTGGTGCTCTACTACTTTAAAAGAATTAAATTTCTAATTGTAATGAAGTATAGCGTTTAAAAACTTCAGAAGCGCATGTTAATGAATTAAAATTAAAATCAAATTAATACATAAAATAACTGAACAACAAACAAATGCTCTTCATGAGAAGAATGAATTCAATAACAAATTGTCAACATTTCATATCAATCGAGTCAGGTTTAACTCCTTTGTTAGGAAGTGCCCAGTTTTTTCTTTTCTTTTTGAGTCTGGCAAACTGAGAGAAACTCCCTCTCACAAGGAAAAGCAATTAAAAACTTTCTCACGATATTCCATAATATTTGCGACTAATATCAGGTATGTCTTTTGAAGGTATCCGACTACGTTCGGAACCGTGATTTTGCAAAAGCATGTAAATGAATAATATTTATGATATTTAGCGTCACTTAGATTAAACAATGTATATAAAATTGGGTTAAGAATAGTATTACAATAAAAAATTATTTAAGTACAATATTTTGACAAAAAATGAACATAGAATGACCCATTTTCAAAATAGTCTCCTTTTGTGAAAAATGCTTCTATTATAATAATATTTTGCCTGTATTCAGCTCAGACCTCTGTACAAAGGCTCAACTAGAATTTTTGAAATGCATAACTTAGAAGTCGGTTTGTCCATGTTTTACGAAAACAGAAGGGAGAAATTTTAAGAAAATACGCCGATAATTATTTCAAATGGTTGTAACTCTAAAAATAATGTGAATTTTTCAAAAATCACATAGTTGAGTCTCTGTACAGAGGTCTGAGATATATACAGGCAAAATATTATTATAATAGAAGCATTTCTCACAAAAGGAGAACATTTTGAAAAAAGGTTATTCTAAGTTAATTTTTTGCCGAAATATTGTATTTAAATAATTTTTTTTCTCAAAATGTCCTTATAAAACAATTTTATACATGTATTCTAATCTAAGTGACCCTAAATATCACACATGAAAATTATCCATTTATGCAACTTTTTAAAACCACGGTTCTGAACGTAGTCGGATACCTTAAAATGTCCTGACAGACCATCTGTGACAAATTGAGAAAATTCACGACTTCCAATAGTATACTTCTTTAGCTTAATTTCGGAAAGAAATGCTGAAATAGTCCTTGTCTTAATAAAATTTATGTGTTGTCACCTGTACCGACAAATGAACCTCACTAAATTTAGTAAATGTTTAATTAGTAAAATCGCGGTTTCCACTAAATCAGTTTTTCTAAAGGTTCAAGTCATGATCTGGTTTAATGATAATCACTATCATAGACCCCCATTTACACCTCATGGACCCCCAAATTATTTTTTGCTAGCCTTGCAGGTCGTCATAGACCCCTGGGGGTCTATATAGACCACTTTGGGAATCACTGTAGTATATCGTTATTTGCTTACGCCTTATTTATTTTTTACATATTTTACTACCTTTTTAAAGTAACTCACTTTTAAGTTTTTTTCCCTTTAAATAAACTTATTTTGGGTAACAGTACTTAAGAGAATAAAAAGCCGTGAAAGAGGTATTAAATTTACGAAATTTAAACGGTCAACTGTGAGTTGTAAATAAGTGTCTCGAGAATACTTAAATCTTCTGTAAGGTATTTAAGCCGAGTCGCGTATCACCGCTGTAGCCTAGTGGTAATGGTCCCGAACTCGTGACTCAAGTGTCGCTAGTTAGAGTCCAGATGCGCGATAAATCTGTCGAGCTCAAAGTTCTCCTGTTGACATGGTGTAGTAGTTTTAGAGAGGGGGTGTGACTTCAAGTGTCGTTGTCACTTGACCGAGGCTCAGAATTATGAAGTCATTTCCCAAAAGCCCTCGTAATGCTTAATAGTGCGACGTTATGCAACTCACACTCACTCAAGCCCTCTTATGACTATCCTAAAAGATTGCCATAACCTTGTGTTGTATCAAGAGTGACGTTAATTAATAATCAATCATTAGGGATTACCATCTTAAGATTTATGATCTGAGAGAGTTAGTTTTCCTCTCTCCTGGGATATAGTCTTCGAGTAATGTGTGCCCCTCCCCCTATTTTTCTCTGCTATCAGTCCTGATGCCGCGGTAGCCTAGTGGTCAAGGTCTTGGGTTTGTGTCCGGCTTGTCATAAGTTCGAGCCTAGTATACCGCTGAAGACAAGCTGTGTAGAAGGAACCGTTGTACGATGAATCTGTCAAGGCTAAGACGTCCTTCTGTTGGTGTGGAAGTTAGGAGAGGAAGTGCCAGTTCAAGTGTGATCCTCGTCACTTGACCATGGTTCAAAATTACGAGGTCCGTCGTCAATAGTTCTCGTGCAGCTTTACAGTGCGCGTTAATATACACCTTACTACTATATTTGAACTTTTATACTTCGCTTTTCTTTCTTTTAATTACCCTTTCATAATTTTATACCTCCCCCCCCCTCCTTTTTTTTTTGCGCAGCTTGTTCAATAAAACCAACCATTCAACCCTTTGTAAAAGTATAAAGCCTTAATGATATAGGGTAGAACTCACACACAAAATTTAGAATGAACTATCTCAGAATTGAAATATATATCAACATTGATATCGTACGTTGACTTAAATTGCTCTTTAAATGTAATAAATAGCTTTTAATATTCCTATTTTAATAATTTTTTTTTCTGTATAAAGTATTTCATATTTTGTTTGCTATGTTATAAAATATCAAAACTGAAAGTTTTTAAGGTTTTTGAATTGTAAGCACTTTGTTATAAGCGAATGTGTTGTAAACTTTACATCACAAGAACACTTTTCTAACTGAAAAAAGAAGTTCAATACTAAATATCCAAGTGTGAAGATAGTTTTAAAAGTCACAAATTTTCTAATGCAAATAAGAGCGTACAGTAGTGCCTTTATAAACCCCTCTTACGATGTCTTTAATCATATGAATTAGAAACAAAACTTTGGGCTGAGATGAGTGCTAAATGCTACAAAAAGGTTTTATCATTGAGTTTCAAAAAAAATCTATTTTTATTTTCTTCTCTATGATTTCGAAAGATATTGCAACGCAAGAAGACATTTTACATGAATTATATATATACTCTAATTTTCTGGAATCGTTATCAATACAGAAGGATAAAAACAGCTGTCAATCTTTTTAATTTTACTAACCTCTTATCTATTCAGATCTCTTATAAAGTGGGAAAGCTTAGAAATTCTTACTCACACTAACGGTCGACGAAGGTATGTAAATTTCCTCTATTTTAACAAGTATCTACTTTATTAAATATTTAATTTAGTACAATGGGTGATTAACTGAATTGTGTTTTATAAAGTTCAGTGGAAAATTCGTATAAAGGTTATTTGTAACATCCAAGCACTTCGTGTTAAGAGATCTCATTTTTACATTATTCCAGTTGATAAATAATTGAAATGGTTTGTTGTAGGATATGATAAAAAAAATGTACCTCTTTACAAAAAAAAAATTACTTGTTATTATGAAAATTGTTTAACTTAAGAATATAAAGACCACTGGTTTCTAAAAACATTCTTGCAAGTTCCATAAGAGTTTTTTGAGTCTTATTTTTGTATCTTTGGTCCAGCTTTAGTTTGACAGTATAACACTTAAAATTACCTGAATTAATTTACCTGAATTAGGATGTGTATAGATCTTAATAACTTGTGTTAGAATTTTTACATTTTCCCCATGTTCTTATATGATGTAGCTGTCGTGTTTCAAAATGCGACGCTGATGAACAATCATGTATTTATTATTTAATCAAATCTCTTTATTTCAATCGATCGGTAGTTATTACAGATTATTATTTTAATACTTATATTGAATATATATTTATATATAAAGATTCTTACAAACCATTAAAAGAAGCTTTTGCTCAAATTATGCATTTTGCCGATAAAAAGATTTTAGTTTATGAAAATTGTTACTCTGACAGTTAAATATACACAAATCCTGTCATATCTTTCTCTCCAAAAAAAAAGTTCCTTTCTTATTTGCAGTGTAATCAAATACTGATTTCAGGGCTTCGGTAGTCCAGTGGTAAAGGTATCGGATCATGGCAGGCATGTCATGAGTTCGAGCCCAGTACCACTAAAGACCCGCCATGTAGGGCAGCGATGCACGTTAAATCTGTCGCGAGCTGAAACGTCCTCCCATGTGGGTGGTGGGGTAGTTAGGAGAGGGAGGGTGCCAGCTCAGGTGTCGTCCACGTCACTTGACCATGGTTCAAAACTACGTGGTCCGTCGCCAAAAGCGGTCGTGTAGCTGAACAGTGCGACATTAATATTCACTCACTCAAATACTGTTTTCTTATCAGGTTAGATTACCGAAATATGTATTTATTTTAAAATATACCTGCTATTACTTTTGCATGATGCTTTATCTGGAATCTTGAACGAAATTTTGGAAAAACTGTTTGACAAAATATAGAAACCGAAGTATATAAAATTTAGAGAATTAAATAATAATAAAAATAAACAAGCATTGAATGAATAAGTGATATACAGATTCTGCTGTTGAAAGTTATTGCATAAAGTTTCATCTATTAAACTGCGTTGATCATCTTGTTTTGTACAAATAAAACTTCAAATACATATATTTTCAATATTTTTCCGCTTTGTACCAACACACAAATTCTTTTGGTATAATTAATTGTATCAAATTCTTTATGGCAAAGATTAATTTTCGTAAAGGGAAATAAATTCTTAAGTTGTTTTATTAAAAGAAAAACTCGAGTTAATATTTCTTGGATACGCTTTTATATATAGTTATTAAATGTTATTGATGGTGTTTTTGTATACACAAATACAGTAGTTCTAACATTAAAATGTTTTGGAAAACAATAATAATATTTATATATTGACACACATTTATAAATTTCAAAACTCTACTAAATATTAAGTTTAAATGTTTCATATTACAGAATGAACAAAGTTATAATGAAATAATTTTACGTGCTTAAATTTAAATTTGGTTCATTTTTTGGTATTTACTTATTTTTCTTAAAGAAATTTCTCATATACTCTGTGCGGAAAATGTATTTAAAATCATTAATTCGTAATTTTTTTTTCTTCTATCTCCAGAGGTCTTCATACTGCCAATATGTTACAAGGGATCTTTTTGTTTTCTTGCCTCCTTGGTAAGTTTTTGCTTTCAGCACAACTGTTACATTTTTTTTTTTTTTGACATTACATTGCTTTCTTTTAGTTACTTCATCTGTTCGGAGCTTTTTAACTAATTTATGTATATGCCCCCACATAGGCCTACATTTCTTAGGTAAGTACGGGATTTATGACCCCGAGTTATGCGAGTGAACTGTTTTTCTCGAACGGATATTACTGATTTTCGTAAACATGTCCTAGGAATATCCTAGCGCTCGCGCGACCCTTCTCTATTTTCTGTCCTTTTTTTCTTTTATTCAGCTGTAGTTTTACTCCCTTTCTTTACCTCAGGTACGCATTAGGGACCAAGCCTCCGGAGTGAAAAATTTGGGCAAGACAAATGCATTACATATGTGGTCATACTTTTATTCGAAGTTCGTAGTAATTTCTCTGGTTCATTTCTTTTGGGAGATTTCAAATTTTATTTTTTGTAAAGAAAAAAATACCATCAGTATAATTTCTTAGCAAGATCTTGCACGTTTGCTGTGTTCGACGATCTGTACTGAAGGTAGGTAAAACTTGGGGAAACTGTAGGTCACATAAAAGGATTTGTGCTAGATGGCTGGTGAGTTCCCACTGACTCATGCCTTTCCATAAACGAATGGCAGGAGTGAGCTCACTTCTTTCAATTGACGTGATTGTTTCTGTGGAGTTTCTTCGCAAACTCAAGACATTGTCTTACGGTTAGTATTGCAATTGAGGTACTTCCACCGCACTGATGGATCCCCACTGGTCGGTACAGATTCTTTGAATTTTATCTTGAAAATGCCAAGGCCGGTACGCTGCTGCCTCTTGCTGGACTGGTGAGTGGTTTATTGTTTATTAACGCTCTGTAGAAGTCTAGTCGACGGTTTCATGATTTTGGACCAAAGTGAAGTAACGAGGACCTGAGCCAGTACACACCTTTCTTTCGGCTTATATATCACGTCAACTTACTTACAGTTTCGTCAGGTTGAACGTGCATCAGCCTCACCTTGACGATAACCTGGGAAAGGACGACACCCAATCATATGGTAAACCACAAACCGGTATAACGAGTCAGTTATACTCTATCAAACAAATTACCGTAATTTGATAGATTTATGTATAGATTTGATAGTAATTTACAGTATTGAAAAAAAATCTCCCTTTCAATAAACGGAGTGCTAGAGAATTATTAGCTAATTCCCCTAGATCCACAAAAAAACCTAGCGGAGACCTTAATATAATGCGTCATATAAATGCAAAGCATGCAATGAGAGAGAAACCAAATTTATAATTTTCAATAAAGAGAAAAAATTGTTGAAAATGTCGGAGTATTTGATGCAGAACCTCCTACTACGAGTATATTTATTGATCAATAAAAAAATAGAATCTGGAAATTTGTCGATATAAGCTAAAAGTTATAAACAATCTCGAAAGCTTTTAAAAATTTTCCTTATGTAGAAGCTGAAATGTCCGCTCATAAGACAATTATTTCAAGGGGATAGTTTTTGATGTAGAACAAAACAGATGGTTTCCGAATAGAAATTTGTCATATATCTGGAATCAGAGTATGGCCTTCATCAAGGATTATAATATTGAGAAATGAAACTAATACAGTTGAAGACTACCAAAATAGATTTCGGAAACGAAGATCCACAATAGAGCAGATATTCAACATCCGTTAGATTTTGGAGAAAACAAGGGAATTTTTAATTGATACACATCACCTCTTTATTGGTTTTAAAACCGCTTATGATAGTATCAACAGAAAGGCTCTTATTGCAGCCATGAAAGAGCTTAAAATCCCTGATAAATTATTCAGGTTAATAAGTCTGACATTTTAAGCGAAACAAAGATCATAGTCAAGGTGCAGAATGATCTTTCGGACCCATTGGAAATATAAAATGGCGTTCGACAGGGAGATGCACTTGCATGTCCTCTTTAATCTAGCATTAGAAAAAGTAGTAAGAGATTCCAATATCAATATCAAAGGAAATATCTTTAATAAATCAATACAGCTGTTGGCTTTTGCTGATGACACCGATATCATTGCTCAAACACCCACCACATTAAGAGAGACAAGCCTTCTTATCTTTAGAGAAAGAGGCCCTCAGGATGGGACTGAAAATCACAATGAGAATAAGTTGCCGTGTGATAAATGTATTTCAACAGAAATATCCAGGTGAAACAGCACCAAATGCATCAAAGATAACTCGTTTAATGCAACGGTTCCGTGACACAGAATCGGTTGCAGACAGGAAGCAATTGGTTAGAGCGTCCATAGTGAAAACGAAAATGGCAGTTGTGGAGATCGCTTTACAAAGAAAAGAACGTCTATCTACATAAACATCATTATGGAATTCATATCCTTGCTGAACAGCGATGAACGGTATCTTGGTTGCAGCAAGATGGCGCAACGTATCACACATCAAGGGACAGTATGGAAGTTTTAACTGAATTTTTCGATGATCGTGTCATTTCCAAAGGACTTTGGCCATCACGTTAACCGGACTTGTCAATTCCATTTTTTTTCCCTTTGGGGATATCCGAAAAATGTCGCCTTCCACATATGCTTAATAAACTTAAGAGTAACATCCTTCATGCAATATTGAATATATATATATATATATATATATATATATATATAAATCTCACATTCTTCTTAAAGTGTCAATTCATCTGGTAAAAAGAGTTCGACTGTGTCCAGGAAAACGGACACCATTTTGAGCATTTACTGCTATTTTACCATGTTTGACATCTGACAATAAAGATAACCGTTCAACGTTTGTTTGTCCTTTATTCTGTTTATCAACATAATTCGTCTGTTTTTAAAACTCAACCACAAAGGTTGATGTGCGAGACTTTTGAAACACCCGGTATTTGGCCATTGAAATATTGCTTGTTGACAGTGGCGTAACGTGAGCCCACGCATTGCAGGGGCAGGGTTCTAGACAGCCCAAGGCCAGACTCACGACAATTACGTATTTGGGGTAAAAAACTTGACTTTGCGGGGGGGGGGGCCGGGCCAATATTCTCCATTACGCCACTTCTCGTTGACCCATTTGTTGAAAATATGCATCTTATCAAACCTGTTAAGCACACACAGGCGCTTCGATCTTGGCTTTTAAAAAAAAACTCGACGTAAACCATTGGCGTAGCTAGTCCTGAGTGAGCCCCGTATTCATTTTTCCTTCGGGGCCCTTTTTTTAGAAAAGAAAGCCCTGTTAGTGTTACTGTAGTTACACATGTTGGGGCCCCGTATCATTGATACGGCTGATACAGCGGTAGCTACGCCCCTGACGTAAATGTTGCATACTTGCTTAGATGATATATTTGTATGTCATTTTATGGAGTATTGTTTGGTAACAACTCTATGAATTATTTATCTCGTCATGTATTAAAAGTTAGAAAACCTTTTACCCACGTTTTGGAAATAAAATCATTAATTTGATATAAAGTTCAGAAATAAAAAGTAACATTTTTTATGCTAATTATAAGAAGTAGCAAATAGTCATAATACTAGAATTATATTTTAATACTTTAGTTATGAATGGATAATTTAAAATTTTAGAATAGCATTCGTATAATCAAATATTATGATTTTTTTTTCTATAATTTTAAATCAATGCTTAGGTTTTTAAGTCGATAAAAAAACTATTTAAAATTAACTTATGGTCAGTATTAGATTGTATTTTTCTAAACATAAATACAAATAGTTTGGAAAAGAAAATATGAAATTCCGAGTTTTGACACAAACACAGAATTTCATCTCATTATCAAATTTTTGGAAACTTTTAATTGAGTTCAAATAAAACGATAATGCATCGTGGGAGTAAAGATGTGTGACGCTGTGGAAAATAATAATTTAGAGCTTGACATCTAATCTAGCGTAAGACAACATTTCGGATAAGTATACTGATCTATATAAATTGTAATGTAGACTTCTGTGATCTATTCTGCTTATGTAGTTACCTTTTTTTAGACTTTACAATAACAACAAACACTCTTAAAAGTTTCTATACTTGCGAGAATATTTAAAATGGTTCGTTGCTGTGATCACAAGTTGCGCCATCGATCAAAAAAGAAAAATTCAGTTTATTTTCAGGATCATTTATTTATTTGTATTACTGATTGGCCGTTGAAAATGGCACGGACACAAAATACGTAAGATTGGCTGTTCCAAAATGAAATGTTGATCACCATTATGGGGTTCTTTTTTTTTTACTTAAAGTTGCGATTTTTTGGCTACCTGATATTCCTTATCGCTTAGGGTTGATTGATTGAATATTAACGTCGCACTGTTCAGCTACATGAGGGCTTTTGGCGACGGAACACGTAATTTTGAATCATGGTCAAGTGACGTGGACGACACCTGAGCTAGCACCCCATCTCCTAACTACCACACCACACCAACGGGAGGACGTTTCAGCTCTCGACAGATTTAACGTGCATCGCTGCCCTACACGGCGGGTCTTTAGTGGTACGGGGCTCGAATTCGTGACAAGGTAAGCCGCGATTCGATACCCATACCACTCGGCTACCGCGGCCACCCTTATCGCTTAGGGAATAGTTAGATTAAACATATATAAAAACTTCTGTTTTGACTGATTATTAAACGTCACTTCACAATTCACGGGTTATTGGGGACGGACAAAAACACCTATATCCCACTTTCCAAAGAAATTTCTGGGAGTGCCATTTTGAACTGGAATAATTTTTTCGAGGTAGGGAAGTACACATTTATATATATATATATACTATTTTTCAACTAAGCCTTAACTGTTTTGAAACTTTATTCAGAAATATATGTGGACCGAATATTGTAATATTTATAAATATATTAAATTTACGATTACATGGATTTTACATAGTATTAATTTTATTCATTTAAAATTATAGAACTTAGGTCTTTGATTTGACGTGCTACTTAGTAATTTAAGTATTCCTGTATAAAGTGAAGAAAACCGAAGTCTATTATTGCTATCAAAAGTGTTTTAGGACCTAAAATGACAAAGCTTTAAGATCTAATCGTCTTGGTGAACAATTTTATCCAAATAAATGAGTTAGCTGCTTTTTGTAAAAAAAATGGCTCGAAGATCTATCAGCTTTTGCCCCCTAAAAGCAATTTAGGGGGCATTATATCATTTATGTGAATATCTAGATGTATACTATTATAATAGGTTAAAATATTTTTACTTTCCTGCAATATTCTGATTTAGAGCATTTTATAGCTTCGCACAATTTGCTAGAGTAGGCATCTGTTCATTTTTAAATGAGATTTTAAACTCAGAAACCAAAATTCTCAACATTCTATTTTTTCAAACCGAAAGCAATTAATTATTCAAATACATTTCTAGTAATTTAAATTGTTATGAGCTCCTTTATTTTTCGATTTAAAAAAAAATCAAGGTGGAAATTTTTTATAAATTAAAAACATTTCGAGGAAGATGTTGATAGTAGTATTTATGTAGACATTTTCTGTGGTAAAAATAAAATTGCGTCTCTTTTGTACCCCTTTTCTCGCATTATATATTTGTGATTTGTTAATATTGTTATTTTACTTAAAAAACAGCTGCAACAGGTTTCTTCCTCTGTAATATGCCTCATATTTTTGTTATTCATCTATGCTTGTACAGGAGCTGCTTTTGCTGGAAATTCGGCAAACCAGTACGTTGATAATGTTCTGCACACTACACTCAGTCAGGAGCTTCAATCTTTGGACTTGAATCCAGCACCATTAAGTGACTTCACATTTGGTGTCAGGGGAATCGATGGAAAAGTTGAATTTACTTTTGGAAACGTCACTGGTTTGGACCACGTCCGCAGGAAAGGAGATTGCTCGGGACCGAAAAACTTCACAGGGGAAATTACCATCAACTGCACTCTCTCTATCTATCCCGTGATAACTTCCTACAGAGTGGCACTGAGGAATGGCAGCAATGTGCACTTCTTAAGAATTCAAGGAAACCTCCCTGAAACTCAAGTACATATCGAAATTGCAGGGAGACCCCAGAATTATGTTGGCTCCGTGAAGAACTACAGAGTTGGTCGTCTTGCAGTTGTTACTCCTACATTCTCTAAACATCCTCCAGCCCTTAACAAGTATTTAAGAGTTTTGAAGGATGCCTATAGAGCACACGTATCAACCCAGCTGCTCAACATTTTCGAGCGCAGATACGTCTATGCTTTTGGGCAAGCTTTTGCTCACAAACCTATGCCACGACAATAGCTATGTGAATGCAGAAAATCAAAATTGATTGAAATTTTAAATAGTAAATAAAGATATTTTGTTAATGTACTTGGTAATGTGCTTAGTATTTTTATCCCGTCAGTAAACATTTAAGTAACGCAGTAAAAATAAATGAAATGATAAACTGCCAGTACAAAATTATTTAAAGAATTTAATAATACATAGAATACTGTCTTTTTCTGGGCCTCAAATAACTTATATTAAACATTTCATTTAAAAATTGAGATTAATGAAAAGTGAATGTCATTTCTGAAATAAATTAGCAGATATGTCTTAGAAAAAAACAAACATATTCACTCAAATAAAATTTAGTTGTAATTATATTTTACAACTATAGAACATATAACTTTTTTTTCAAACCAGAAATAAAAACTCCACTATTAGAAACGATATTTTTTGAAAATTCATAATTCGATACCAATTACTTAAATTTATAAAAATTAACTTATACAATAAAATTTTGAGGAACTGTATATAGTACTTGCAGATTTCAAAGAAATGAAGCTTTATTTACAATAAAATTCAATATTTGATAATAGGAATTTTTAGTTATCCAATTAAATTTTTAAACAAAAATATGAAAAACCATTTTAAATACAAAGTAAAACTAATTTTTTTTTTTTTAAAAAAAATGAAATTAGCCAAATAGTTACCTCACGAAATATGAGTTCCAAATCCCACCAATTTCACTTCTACCAATAGCTAAAGGAACCATATAAAAAAACGTGACTTTCTAGCTACCCAATTGAAATAGAAAACATAGCAAAACTACCATACAGAAATCTACTTGAGTCATTATTTTACATTTCAAATAGAACCTCAACAGATAGATTGAACAAATAATTTATCTGCTTCAGAAGAGTCCTAGAATTTGTTGAAACTATTTGCGGAAGTCTTTGCAATTCCATGTTGAAGTTGATTGGATACATCAAAAATACGGAGGACTACATGCTAAATTTGAGCAACTCCAGGTACCTCAACCTGGAAAGATTTTCGGATGGGAGGGAAAAAAAATTTGAAACTAAGCAATAAAATATTCTAATATAATATACAGATGCTTCATAAACACAATTTGTTAAAATATAAAGAATTTTAACAAAAACCTTTTTGGAAATTCATTAGTATTTCAAGAAGTAATTTGCATGAGTGGAAAGGATATAAAAAATGTTGCCCTTTCTCAATTTTTCTTTTCTTTTAATTTAATTCTTAAACATTACTAAAGAATAAATAATTTTTTACTTATTTGATGTTTTAAATGAATGAAACTTTAAATAAAAGCATTTATTTTTCATAAAGAATTTTATTTGAAGTAAAACCTGTTACAATAAATTTTTATATAGTCTAAGAATTTAACTCTTGTAAATTTTAATAGTTATGTAATTAAAGTATATCCACCAATAGAACTGAGAAAATCATCAGTACAAGTTGTAAAAAAGTGAGAAAAAGGAATAGGACCTTTGAATAGCAGCTTTGAAGATGAGTAGTGCTAAATAATTCTCCAATACGACCTAGATGGCCTAACTGTGTATGTGAACCTTTCGCGTATACTTTGTACAATATATTTTTGTTTATTATAGATTGAACTCATGTAAAGCTATTTTTGGCTGAACTGCATGAATTTTCCTAAAATATGAAATTGAAGGCGATATATAAAGAATAATTTCCCCAAAATTATAAATATCCAATAGAATCAACAACTGTTCAGAAATAGAGGTCTGTATTTTAAAATAAACTAACACTCAATATCTAAAATTCTAATTTAATGTCTAATACTTGTTTTATAATAGAATGTTATAAGCTAACAGTTAAAATGTTAAAATAAGTTACTCAATGGGCATTTTTTTAAAACTTCACTACATTTTTTAAATTGTATCTTTGTGTTAACCACATAAAATATTGTCATAATTACAAAGAAAGGAAATAAAAATATTTTCTCATTAAATTGGCAGAATGGAAATATTTTTTAATCATTTGAGAAATAATTGCTTTTAGTTTAATGTAACAATAATCGTAATATAATTATTGGAGAAACGTCAATGCAGAAATTACAAAATAAATTTAAAAGTTGCAGATGCTCTAGGATAGCCAAAAACAAAATTAACAGACTATTACACTATTTCCTGTTTTATAGCGCTAAATTGAAAATGTATTTCATACACTTTACACAGCTTCTTCGGTGTAAACATTAATTTATCAAAGAATAAAAAATTTTAACACCCAGCATTTTTTGTTTTTGCAAGTATTTTAGAATCAAAATAACTTTTAATAAGGCCAAAATTAACTCAATGACATCTCCTTGATTTTAGCCAAAAAACATACTCAAATGAAAACTTTAAAAATATAGGCAAATTCAGCCATCTTAATTTTTTTTAAAATTTAAATCCTTAAAGATAGATTAATGTCAAAATTTATAGATAACTATTTCCTTTTCATACATTGCTGTTATAATAAAACAAACATGATCTTGCGTGACAGGATTGATAAATCCGGCAAGTTTATGCATGTAAATCACCATTAACTTGGCATATAAATATGTATATGTGTCTAAATAGCAATGTGATCATCCAAATATTCTGACTAGCAATATGAAAAATAATCCTATTACTGCACAGTTTACAATAACGGCTGAAGGTTTCTTCATACCTTTCCTATGTTAACCAAAACCTTCAGCAACTAATTTTACTCTTCACACATCTAGGTATATTACTCTATTTACTTTTCTTAGATGTATATTTTTAAACCCTTTTAGGACCAGGTACTAAGTCTTTTTCCATTTCCTCTTTTTATGGTTATTATCCCTTCCTTCACTGCAGATTGGCATTTCTTTACTTGGGGGTGATATTATTCAGTACTTGTAATTTTGTGATACGTTTATTTCTCCAAAGCTAGCTTCTGGTTGTTTTTCCTGTGTACAACCTGTATGGTTAATTTCCATGTCAGATGATTCAATAAAAAATTATTTCCCATTAAAATCACAAATTATTGCTCGCTATAAATAATAATGTGGGAATCGTAATAATATATACACCATTGTAAGATTTTAATCTAGTTTTTGTTCTTTAAATATTATAATATATGTATCAATTCAACTATCTTTTCAAGTTGATTGTACTTCTCATCCAGAGTATCTTTCACAAGGTAAGTTTACATCAGTTTCTTTTTCACTGTTTCCTTTCTGATTGGCTTTTAAAATTATTATCTGGGACATCATTTCTACAGTTTACATAGTATTTCCTTTTATGGCCCCGGATAGCCTCCACATCCATTATTGTTTCATCAAAATGTGTGAACAGGTATTTATTTTTTAACCATATACTACACTCTTTTGTCTACTATGCATAATCTACCATTACACCTAATTTTGCCTGCATGTTCAGTTAGTTTCTTATTCATCTGTTTAGCTATGCCTTTGTAGGATTATTTTAACTATTTTTAATGAGATTCTGCTGGTTTTCCATTAATATATAGTTCACAAGTTATCTCATTTTCTCTTTACGGCTTATTCTATCCCAAAACACATAAGAGCTACTTCCCCAAATCATTTATTTCCAGATAACATTATCATTTACTTTAACTGCAATTAAAGCTGTAAAATTGCATCTCACTAATACCCTTCCTGTGTATAGACATGTTTGTTCTTTTGGCTTTTATAATCTCTTCATCTAAAAACTTGCTAAATTCATTATGAATAAACTTTAAAACGTTATCGGTATTGATATTCCTGATTTTTTGTATTTAAATATCATTCTGCTTGTTTTTGAAAATGTAGAAAACATACTACACATTCCAACTTTCCTTTCACCTGGAAAACTTTAACATGTCGAGAGAGTAATTGTTGGCTAACTCAATATCGATTTCCTCCATTTGATTGCATTAGTAACGGACATCCAAATGCAATACTTCTTGTAGTCTTGATGATCCAATTTCGGATATCAATTTAAACCAAATTTGTCTAGTTTTAGCTAATTTGCAAGGATCACAAATGGCCTTAATTGAATTAATAAAGTTGGAAGTCCTCAAATATGTAAAATTCTATTCATATATAAAAAAAACAATGTTGGGGCATTTTAGTGTGTTAGTGGGTATTTGGGTGTTTATGCCATGAAACTAAAGAATGCTTTCTGTTTGCCATTTCCAGTGTGTCTGTTGATTTTGCTGACTACGATTCAGGAAAACTTAATGGATACTTAGCGATGAATGATACTACATTAACAGAGAAGTACGTATACATTAGATATATACATAATAACAATTAATTTAAAGAGTATTGCTGGTACCAAACATTTTGTAAGACCTTAATGACTTATTGAATAGAAAATAAACAAACACGTATTGAACAAATATGTTTCATTGCTTAACACATGTTGTTGAGTCAATATCTAAAAATTATACAAGATCACAAAATAAGATTACACGATTGTTTTCAAAACATTGCACATGTATTAACATGATCGAGGTATTTAATATGGGTCCTTGTACACAAAAATGTTATTTGACATGTTTTTGTACTTAAGGTGTAAACATATATACAGAACAAAAATTTTTTAAAATATAAAATAAATCTAAATAAAAGACGTCCTGATAAATTTAGCAATAATTGAAAACATATCCATTCAGTTGAATAAGAATAGCATTTAACCACTAAGTATAAAAGATATGACACAAAGCAGCATTCTGTTATCCAAAGAAATAAAAATTTTGCACTACTAAAATTTATATTTTGCTATGACAGGATAATAAGAATGACAAATCTGATGTTTTTGAAACAAATATAAAATTGCTTTCACTACAATGTATTTTAATTCCATTTTGTTTTGAATATCTTATGAAATCATTAATTGTCAGAGCTAAAATTTTTTTTAATGAATTAGTTTACAATGGAAATAGCAATTCTAATGTAACACTTTCCTACATTTTAAATCACCTTAATAATATACAACCTAATCCAGAAAGGAAAAATTAACAATAACATAATCTTTTTTATGTATAAAATAATTGAAAGTAAGTTTAAGTATTACTTTACGGAACAATTTTACTGTCTTAGATCTGTGGATTGTTTGACTATTTTTTAGTCTCAGAATCCAAAAAAAACCATGGTTTTTGTCTATCACGTCAAATTTTTAAGCCACATGTATCCTCCTCCTTACTCAAATCATATAAAATGTGCAAATAAAGGAAAAACTAACCAAATATACTGTTCACATGAACAATTTTATTTGAACATCAACATAAATATTAATGCAAAAAATTTTGCTTCAAACAGTTTTTGGAGTGTGATTCATGGATAATCTTGATTGATGCTCCAACAATATTCAGTCATCATATGTACATCTCACCTACCTCGATACTCTGCCTCCATGATCTTCAAACCTTGGTGGAATCGCTCACTTTGCTCATCATCAATTGCATCAAGATATTTCAGGAAGTCAACAATATGGCTATGCAAAAATGTCTTTTGATGTACATATTCCAACCAAGTATTTTGAAGCTTTTCCAAGAGTTGTTGGACAATTTTGGTGGAATTCTGTGCTTGTACATTGGAGAGTCCCTGTGAAGGATTCCAGCTACATTGTGATTATTAGGGTTTTTACATCTGTTCAGAAAGTTCCGAGACTCGACTAGAAGGGCCAATTTTCTTTAGTCTGTGTATTTCTCCAGTTATTAAGATATCTAGACCAGTTTTTGCTGTTGCTGACTGAAATTAGACAGTTTACTAAAGTATTTGCCCACTCAAGCCTGCCTATGATATTGTAAAATGTATACATACCTGTCTCAAAAAGAACAATTTCCAAAGAGCAACTGGGCTTCAACTCAATAATGATACAGGCTGCAATCAATTAGACATGCTCTAATTTCTTCAGGTTGGAATCAGAGGCACAACAATAAATTGAAAAACTGTATTCGAGAACTGGCCGAATAAGCTCCAACTAAGTAGTTTCAAGAGTAGCATCATCAGCTGCCAAATCCCTACCAGCAATATATTTAAGGATGTTGAGACATTTCCTACCTTTTAAAACAAGATATTCAATATGTTTGTGATTTCAGGGACTAAAATAAACACCAAATATTCAGGATATTTCTCAAACATGAGTTCTTGATTATTTAATATCTGTTTAGGCTGGTATTTATACAGGTGCTTATTTATAGCAGAAAAAGGTATTTACTAACTTAGAGGTGTTAAAATGTAATTTTAGCTCCAAAGTTCACCAAAGTTGTCAGAGAATCAGTTTTAACTACAATTCAGATATATAGAGATACGTAGGGAACAATGTTGTCAGCAACCATTCCGATTCTTATCTCAGAAAAAAGGCACTTTCTCTACACTAGCCAAACACACAGAGAAAAATGTAGGGCTAAAACTGAACCCTGAGGAATGGCTTGGCTGAGCCCAATTGTGTCCAATAAATTTTTATTAACTTTTGTCTAGATGCATCTTTACCACACGAAGTCTGAAATCCATGATAAGGTTTTACCTTAAATTATGAAAGTATCATGTAATTTTAAAATCCCCTTATGCTTCCAAACTGTGTCAAAAGCCTTTGTCAGATCTAATGGAGCAATCATAGTATGATGGATAAATTTGATCGAAAGTTGGAGACCTTAGATCCTTTTTCAAGCAAATTTTTCTCATAATATCTTGATGCCAACAATTCTAAAGCTTTTTTAGATAGCCCCAAATTCCATACTAAATCATTTAACACACCGCTCTAACCTCTTACAAATGGAATCAACTTCAGTTTCGAAGTTTTCGTCATTGGAATCACTTTGATCTACACCAGTTTTGTATTCCTGTATTTTCAAAAACAATAATTCTTTAAAAATTGCCACTGTGTGGGATTTCAGCTGAATGAGACCAGTTATATAGCTGATGGTAAACTATTTCAAATTTGTTTTGCTTTTAGTATACTGATGTCACTATACAAAACTGAAAATCACTTGAGTAATCTTTGAGCTCTATATATAATTAAATTAAAGGTAGTAGAAGTATTTAAAGGTAAAGTAGAAATTTAATAAGCATGTTTAATTCTTCCACATCTCTCGACACACTGCTTGTGAGGGGCCTATGATTTATCTTGATCACCAATTTTCTTTTAAAAATAGGTTTTCCTGAAAGATGTACTGGTCTTTGATTGAGAACAGTAAAACTGCAAGTATAACAAAATGCATCTGTGCTGTTTAAACACTCTGACTAGCACAGAAAGACAAATGGAAAGGTTTCAGTTCCTACATATATAAAAATAGCTAATCTTGTATACAAACCTGAACTTCACGATGGAATGCATTTCCCTACATCAAAGCAACACACAACTCAATACAGTACCTCAAGTGTAACTGTCTAGACAATATTGATCATGTCACTGGTTTCCAATTGCATCAATTACCCTTTTCTAGTCGAAGGTTTAGGTTAGAGAATAAGAGAGCAAAAATAGTTTGTATGATCCATCTAGCTCTTACAGATTGAAAAGTAAAAGTAAGGTACAGAGAAAAAATCTGACGTGATAGAAGAAAACTAACAACAGTATACCTATTTAACTGTAAAATAGAACTTACCAGAAATTGTACATAAATTCTTCCCCAGTGTCAAACTTCAGTTCATAGAACATAAAAATAAATAGAACCATTTTGAACATTTAAAAAAAAAAAAAATACGTTAATAATTCTCCAATTAAAATAACGATTTTTTTTTTTTCATAAGTAAGTTGTATTAAAATCAAACAGAATGAAATCAAAATATATTGAAAAGAACATTAAAATTTTGATATGAACATAAAAAGCTTACAAATTTTTATTAAAATTACATTTGTAATGTATTTTTTTTAATAGGTACCATATTGACAAAGAATTACAACAAAAATTTTGTACTCAAGGCCAGTAGTCGTCCACTAAATCAATGAAAATTTTTTGATGATATGCAAAAATATTGGGACATTAGTAACAAACTGTATTATGGAATATGGATTATATTTTTTTAAAAAAATTTTAGTTACTTTTGCAAGTGTATCCAGTGACATTTGAAAGTGGGAAACCATCACAAATTGGCAGCATAACACTTTAGATGGTACATATTGCTTTGTGTTGCCAGTTTGTTCTTGTTTTTCATGAAGTCCCTTTTCAGTGATATGGAAATGTAAATAGAGACATAAATAAGTGACAATATAGCGGTCCACGAAATATAAAATAATACACTTAGTTGTACAGGAAGTTCAAAAAATAGGCACCCGCTGCACTAGACAAAAATATTTTTTTTCACAAAAGTTAATTTCACATGAGGAAATAAAACCTGAAACTAGTAATATTTTAATAAATATTTTTAAAAGCACAACATTTAAAGGAAATTTGTTTACAATATTTAAAATATGATTTATTTTTAATTCTATAAAACTACCTTTGTTTAAGTTAAATTTACATAACAAATGTATATATATCAAAGGTAAAAACAAAATATTTAGCTGATTTAAGAGTTTTTCCTTTACATTAGGGATGATCAATCTACATACATTTAAGCAGTACAAAAGACATTGACCAGTTCTGACAACTGTCAAGAAAATAATTAGGGTTTTTTTCTTAAATACAATGGTGGCAAACAGTCCTGAACACAATCATTGTTTTGCCTAATTTTTGTGTTTGATTTAATTTTTTGTTTTGAAATTATCATACTATCTTAACTATTTCTATTGATTCAAATGTATTTTTTAATGCCGGTTTCAAATCTATTACTAGTTTTTTAATATCACAAATATTTTTTGTAATACAAACTGCCTGAACACAAGAATGTATAATATGTACAGAATAACAGTTTAGAAAAACATATACAGCGTAGAATAACACAAAATCTTACAAGTAGAATACATTTCCCATGTATTTTGAAAATTACATGATTGTTACATATGTTTGAACATCAATATTTTATGAGGTAGTCGTTTTCTCTAATAATGGCTCTACAACTTTTTGGTATGGAATACACAAATTTCACAAGTTCTTTTGCGATCACATGGTTGAAGAAAAACATCAAAGCTTCAATTAACTCAAAGTTTATTTAAAGGGCTTTTTTTCCTTTTAAATATTGTAAGCAATTTTATGCCACAGGTTCTTTATAGAATTAAGATCTAGACTCTGTCCTGGTCAGCTCAATCTGTTCATAGTATTGTCTTTGAACCATTTCGGGATTACATTTGCACAGTGTTGTGGAGCATTATTGTCCTGGGGCACACATTTGATGTGAAAATCAATTATTTCAAAATTTATGGCGATCCACACCATTTATTTAAAGTGAAATTGTGTGTCATACCCTGTCTTCACACACAGACAAAGTTTCCTATTCGCAATAGAATTAGTTTCAGAATATGTTATTAATGTTCTCACGATACTAGAAAGTTCACATGGTACTTCAGTAGCAATTTGGAGCATTGAAATAACCCTTTCTCTTCAAAAGCACTATTTTGTACAGTCCACTCACTATAAAGCAGAAAGGAAAATTTACACATAATTCCAATATTATCCATCCACGCACTACAAATTGCAATGGATAACTACTTTCAATACACTAAAAACAACCTATTATTAGTTTCCTTGTGCTTGTCTTATCATGTTTTTTTCAAAATATTGATAAAACTGTTTCATTTGCATAAATTCTACAATCAGATTTGAAATCAGCATTAAAAAATATATTAGAACCAATAAAAATAGAGAAAATAGTACGATAATTTCATAACGAAAAATAAAGTTCATAACACAAAAACTAGGCAAAAAATTTAGTGTTCAGGACTTTTTACCACTACTGTATGTATATCCAGTGACATATTTAGATAGTATGATTGCTTAAATTTGTTAACTTTATGCATGTATCAAACCTTTTTTTCTTTTAAAAAAAATGACTAAGAAAATTTTCATAAAAGCTTTAAATTCCTAAGGATTTATATTAAATTTTTTAAATTTAGTATTTATTATATAAAATAAGGTTATTTTTACTTGTAAACTTCAATAAACAATATCATGTAAATTTGAACTACATTTTTTTAATATTGTATCACAATGTTTAATCACATAATATAGGTAAATATGATAAAGAGAAAAAAAATCCTTTATTACCTACTGATATTTTTTCTCTCCAACCTAATAAAAATCAACTTAATCTATTGGTTAAAATAATACGTCAAACAGAAAAGAAAACTCATTTAAATTATAGGATAAAATTCAACTAATCACAATAGTTGCAAACAGATATGATTCGTTAAGAAGATAAAAGGAAAAGGACTATCTTCGAAGTTAAGTTTAAAAAAAAAACTATGTGTGTTCAATTTGAAATAAAACTTTAAGAGTAACAATGCCAGTTTAACATAATGAATAAAATCCACAACATGAATTTACTTACAGAGAGCTTTTCTCTAACATTGGGACTTTTAAACAAAGAATAAAAATGCATTAGACAAGAGGTAAAAATAATAGTCAAAAGAGGGTATTGTTACAAATCCATAAATCAATATAGATTTGGCAGAAAACTACATCAGCTTAATCAATAATCATAAATATTGGTCAAAGCAGACTTACAATCAAAGCCTTTACAAACTGTCTCTAATAATGAATCCCAGACATTAGTTGTAGCGTGAAAAAATATCAGTAGTAGCAAGTGAATGTGCGTGTGTGTGAATGAACCACCCATTTGTTTTAATAACGACAATCATTAAATAGTGGTCATTAAGCAAAACTGATACCAAAGCTATAATTGAAAATGGTAATTTTGGTTAATATAGTATTCTTATTTTGGAAGTCAATGTGCAAGATCAAAGAATTACTATTAAAAAAGTTCAATTTAATCACCATTTTAACAATCTAAGATACATTTACATAAAAGGATATTTTGAAAAATATTCTAGTTTTATTTAGTATGGATAAAGAATTCCTTAGCAGCAAGATATATAAAGAATATTATTGGTTGTAATGTTAATTTCTTAGCTTTAGTAATGTGGTCAGATCAATGAAAACAAAATCAATATACTATAAGATCAGCACATGTACAACATAACAGGGTAGTCCAATACCCATAAATATTCCAATATACTGAATTCATATACATTTAAATTTCCTACAACTAAACTTCTTTAGAACTTTTAAGTTCTATTGCACAAAATATTTTTTTACAAATCTTTTTTCCTTATATATAGCAATAAAATATTGCTGTACTTAAAAAAATGAAAAGATTCCTCATAATAATTACCACAGATACATTACCATAATATAAACCACAGATTGATATAATTTTCACATTTCTGGAAGAATGTATAACTTAATTGAGTAAATATATATATATATAGAAAGTGTTTAAATTAAAAATGCAATTAGTAAACATATTGAAGGATTTTACTTAAACTTATGTTCTACATTTTTTAAAGCTGATATCATGCTTGCATCAGCATAAATTACATTAAATGCAAGAACATCAGCATTAAAAATATATGAATTCCTCAAATTGAAAAACAGAAGTAAAAACACATGAAAGTCAAAATCAAATTGACAAATCTTAAAACACTTAAAATGAAGTATTTGTAACTGAATATATCAATGTATCTATCTAATTATGTTTAAAATGCATAATTAATCAAATTGTAAAGAATTTATCAATAAAACATCTTACTGTTTAATAAAAAAATATACTAAGTAATAATCATCATTATTGAAATATTACCATATTTTAGAAGTTTAATTACTTTAAATTTGAAACATTCTGCACTAACACCATTCTTTCTTGAATCAATGACAAATTCTGCTAAAAAATTCATTTTCTCTTTTTTTAAAAAAAATAACTATATTATATCTGATTGAAAAAAATCTAATTATTGAGATCCTACTTTAAGGATTCGATTTAAAGTGATAGCCTCCATAGCACAAAACTGATTTACTTCTCCAAAGACAAACAAATGTTTATTATTTTGAATATTAAGAAGAAAAAAAAACAAACGAGAGCAATTTGACTTTATATGAACCATAACAAATATATTAAAATATAACAATATTGCAAATTACAAGAGAAAATTTCTAAAGCTGAAAACAACTTGTGATTATAATATATGTATATACATATCATGTTCTATAAGTTAATTTTAAATGTAAACAATATTTAATACACAAAATAAATGTAAATTTGTATATAAAAAATATCACAGAGTAAAAGCTTTTAAGGTTATTTAACCATTTAGTCGCTTTATATACTACTTGTATTCATCTTTTAAATACCATACTCCTTCTCCTGAAGCTCTAGAATAAGTGCATAATTTATATAGCAATGCCTTAAATATAGCATTATCCTTTACTTTAATTTTATTTTTAAAAGCACATAAAAGCTCTTTTGTTGTGGCTGCACCATTTGATGCAGATTGGAATGCAATAAAATTCCTGATGTCATCAAGTAATCCATCATATTCTGAAAAGGATCTGGGTGTACCAAGATATGTTAAAGATGGCGGATTTTCATCATTGCTGTCACTATCTCCATTTGTTCGAAATTTAACTTTTCTATTTCTAATAGCCGAAAGCAGGTCACTAGAAGAAGGAGCTTCTGTACTTGCAGGGTCCTTATTACCATCAAATTTTATATCTTTGCACATAGACTTAGGGGAAGACTTTGTATTTATACTTGAGGATGGCATTGTTGGATTGTACGGTAATTTCTTCTTTTGTCCAAATCTATGCCTAGCAATGAAATAAAAGATGAATTGTAAAATCAAGACACTGTAAGACAAAGTGTAAGTATTTTATATATAAGAACTGTTTCAACAGGTGAACAGTAAAAGATTTATTAGAATGTAAAAAAAAAGCACAATTAAGCTATGATTTAATACTATGTAAGAAAAAAAACATTATTCGCTTCCTGCAAGATAGAAAAATGCCATGGGGCAATAATTTATTAATAAATAAAAAAAAGTAGCAGAATTCATCAACTTGGGCTAAAAAATTACAACAAACCAAAATGATTTAATTATTTTCCCTCCTAAAGGAAATATATATATATGTATATATATATATATTATTCTTAATATTATAGCATAAAACATTATATACAACCTTAATATGATAGAAACATGATCCTATAGTTTTTTGTCTAATGTATCAGAATAATTGTAATAGTATTGAGAGAAAGTACTTGGTTTTTTCAAGTCATACCAGTTTGCATTATTTAAAAATTTTCTTTTCAAATAGCATGTCTTTGTCAATAACATTGAAGCAACTGAAAATAAGATAACACATACTAAAGAACAGCAGATAAACTTATTGATTTGAGAATTGCAAAATAATAATAATAAATAAAGTGACAACTGCAAAATATCAAAGACTACAATAATTCACACTGAAAAATGGCATTTCTAACTAAATGGCACTAAACAATGGAGAAAAAGAACTGCAAAAAGTTGCATTAAAAAAAAAAATCCAAGTCACTCAGAATCTAATATTTCAAAACAATAATTACTTTAGTACATAGAATGTTCTGATAAACTTCAGTAAAAAATTGATTTGATACTTTAGATTCAAAACAATTTATCAAGAATAATCAATATTTAATTTCAAAAGCTTAATTTTATCTTACTAAGTTATGGCTATATATGAATTGTTCCCCTCACACAAAAGTAACTAGCACTTACATATAAGTGTCAGCGATACACTTAATATATTTCAGTGTATATAAATATTGTAAAACAAAATAATTCTTTAGTCTCTTTCGCATACACATACATAAAAATTCCTCTTCTTCATGCAATCATTTGACACAATTTAAATAAAATCATGAGAAATTAAATTTGTAATAATTATTTTTCATGGAAGATAAACCATCCAGAAGAGTACAACTTTGATGATAAATTGAAATGAGACAAAATTGCAGCAACTATTGGAATGATTATTTTAGAGGTCAAAATTTTTTTTAACCTACTGTGTGTGCTTTCTGTACATTATTTAATCCTTATTGTTGGCCATTAAGTTGTATTAAAAATTCCTCAACGGTCACTACGAAATTTTTAAATTTCATTCGAAAGCCAAACTTTTAACTCAATTTTGAGCATTTCATTGAACATACTGCTATAAAAAAAGGGTTTCCCGCCTCTCTCAGCTTCATTGGATATTGATGACTAAGCATTGATAGACTATCTGGCCAAAAGTATCCTGACAACCCTCCTTAAGAAGCGGACCTGGCAAGTGGCATAATTTGATGCATGATTGAAAGCTATTAAAGTGTTGGCAGTGGCTTGTCAGGTCATATTTAAGCGTTTTTGACACAACGAATAAGTCAAAGGATTTTAGTGACTTTAATTGTGGGATTATAGTTCGATGCCACATTTGTAGGAAATCAGCTTATGAAATTTTGGACATAGTACAGAAACTGAAATCCACTGAGAGTGATGTAATTGTAAAATGAAAATGCGGAGACAATGAAACTGCAGAAAAACAAAGTGACAGGCTGAAAAAATTTGTGAATGCCACCACAGAGCTCTAAATAGGGCAGTGTAAAAAAATTGCAAGTCCTTGTTGGTTGAAATCATGCAGGAATAGCAAATTTCATGAGGCATTAGTGATAGTACCAAGACTATGTCGAATGTTAAAAAATATGGGAAAAATATGGTCGTGCAGCTGCTCACAAATCGAGCATCAATCCCTAGAATGTGAAGCATCAGTTGCAATGGCACAAAGCACACTGTCATTTGACTGTGGAAAAATGAATCTACTTTATAATCAAGCAGTCAGATGGATGTGTCTGAGAGCAAGTGCTTCTTAAGTTAACCTTAACCCTTTATCTACCGACGGTACTTATAAGTACCACTCACTTTAAAATTACATAAAATAACCATTTTTACGAATACTCTGATGATACTTAGCAGGAATATTCTTTTAAATCCACTCTTCCAAGATATATGGCAGCATGGGTTCTATGATGAGTATTTTAGCAGGGAAGGCGAATAGTTTTATAGCAGGAATTGCGTTTTCAGTGGATTGCAAAGATTGTCATTTTTGTTCCGAAAAAATAGTTAATGTCAAAAGATAAATGTTTTCAATGTAGCAATTAAAAAAAAATATTGCAAGGAAGAAATTGCAGTAAATCATAATGCGGTAGATAAAGGGTTAAATAGAAAGTCTTCCAATTGTTTATTGATCAGCAAATAAAAAAAAAAAGACTTCTCATTCAGATACATGCCAAATTTCAAAAGCAGTAACTTTTTCAGTGATTCAAATGTTTACTAATTGGAAATGAGCTTTTAAAATTTTACACATAATATTAAACACAGATATTTTATACTTCATCAATCCACCATGTTGCCCAGTCCATGTTGGTATTCCTTCTGCTGCCGGAACACATGTTCTTCTGGATGCTTTTAGAGCTTTGATAGCTTCTGAAGCAACTCGATCTGCTTCATTTTCCACAATTGAATAATCAGGAGCAGATGATTCAACGATAACATCATGTTTCAAAGCAGTATGAACTCCTAATATATAAAACATAAGATAGCTCATCATATAATAAAAACATATGCATATGAATAAAATTAGTTACAGAGTGAACTTGGTAAGTTAAAATGGATTTAATGCAATACTGAAAGAAATTTGACAACTTGCGAAAGTATAGCATAACAAAGATGCTCCTTTCTCAAAGAAATATGAAATACAAAAGCACATTAAAAAATTTATACAATTTTAGACAGCATCAGAAAACTAAGATAAACAAGTAAGCACTTTAAATTCAAATTTAATGCTAATATAAATTCCACAGAAACAATTATTAATCAGCAAAATATTTCATTTGTAATATAAAAAAAATCATTAAAGTACAAATGCATAATCTACCTAATAATGTAAAAAAGCTATAACATAAAGACTAATAATTATAAAAAGCATTTACAAAAAAAAAAGTTATATAAGGATATATTTCACAAAAATTTTATATACCTGATTTTTCAAATAATTTACTTAAAATATAATCGTCTTCATTTTTATGTTCATCTTTATCATCAGTAGGTTTAAATATTTTCTTCTTTACTACATAATCAATTATTTCACCTTCAACTTCTGTAAAGGAGAGAATAACCATTAATAGATATTTATTTTCCTTAAAAATGGAACTTAAATCTTACTGAATGAATAAACTTTGAAAGCCTATGAAAGAAATAATCGACAAATCTAATTTTTTTTTTTTTACTTTAGATACAAACTTGAGAAAACAAGAGTTAAACATGTGAGCTACTTTACTGCATTTTTTAAAATATTATTAAATTATCTATTTATCAAGGATATTTGTGAATACTGAGTATTAAAAAGTAAACAAATATCACATACTAAATTTATTACAGACACTGGCACAGTAATTTAAAAAAATACCTTAATCACAAAGTATGAAAAATTTAACCCTCAAAAAGAGTCAAAATATATTTAAGGAAAAGAATTTGCCAAATTTTATCTACACTTAAGAAATTTCACAGCTAAAATTAAATGAAATTTATCTTGAAAATTAACAAAATACATTACTTGCTGCCTTTCTTTTTACGGTTCCTTTCAAAGTCTTTTCTCCAGACTTCTCTTTTAAAGGCTTTTCCACACTTTGACTTTCTACAGAAGGTGTACTGTTACAGCCATTCACATCATGCTCTTTCGTAGTTTCATTATCAACAAATAGTGATGTTCCAGAACTTTTTGGGAGATGACAATTTGCTAATTGTTGACTTAATTTCTTGGCTAACATTCTCATTTCTTCCTGTTTTTTCTTACTAAAAGTTACAGCAACATCAGTGCTATCCATTGGTTCAGACTTCTGTTCTTTTGGATACTTTTTTTTGTTTGTCTTACGGAATTTTTTCTTAAGATTGATTTCAGAACCAGTTCCAGCAAATATAGCACTTGTTTCTGTTCCTTGTTTGCCCACATCCTGATAAGTAAATAGCTCATATAAGTCATTACTTTTGAAGAATCGTCTCTGTTTAGGGTCTTTTAAAACTCTGTTTGTCATGAACTGTTTGAAAATTTGCCTGAAAATGTAAACATGCAAGAATGTTATTTTAAAATAAATATTCCAAAAAAACTCAATAATAAAAATCATTTTTACAAGATTTTAAACCATTAATGCTTTAAATCTTGTAAATCATGCCATTTCCAGTTATATATAGAAAAGTACTTTATTACTATGTCTTATAGATGCTTACAAATATAAAAATTTTTGAGTGCAATATGAAGACATCTAGTATTGTTGCAGAACTCAAGCAAACATTTCTTTAAAAAAGTATGCATATAAATTCAGTAAAACTTAAAAAGTCATGAGAATATATGTTTTTATAATTTATATTTCCTTTTAACTAATATTGAACTAAAAATAGTACATTATGTTGTATGCTATAAATCTCATAATCCTAAACCATCTTCAAAATAAAAGATGTCATCTGAGCTCTCTTTCTGGTACTGTAGTCTCCAAGACTACAGAATACTCACAGAAGACTTTGATATCTATTTAGATTTCATGAGCAATAGTCCTCTTACTCAATGATTACTATTGACTCCATATATAAAGCCCAGGCAAGGGTACTATGCACCCACATTTTTATCAATACAGCATTGAAACTTTTTAAAAAAACAAACATTAATATAACATTTATACAATTTTTCAATCTATTATAGTTTATTAAAAGTGTATCTCCTATATATTTTTACTGTAAATCTGTAACAGTTTTCTCTATAACACATCAGAACTTGGCATAATGGTTCTGAGAGAAAATCAAATAAGTATAAATCAGACTTTACATACATAGATATAATTAAAAAAATTTATAATTCAAATAAATTTAAAATCCAGTTAAAACTAATATTCTCAAAATAGACCACATCAAGAAATTAAACTAGTCTTAAAATTAAAATATCATGACAATATTTATTTGTAACAATACTTAAATAAATATTACATAAAGGATCATATAAATGAATACTTAGTAAAACATAAATGTAAAAAAAGTGATATTTTATATAAAATCCATAATCAGATAAGCTTTTCTTTTTTGAAAGCTTAATCACTGAAGTTCAGTCAAATAGTGACAACTAAACAAACTGAACAAAAATGGTTTTAAGACATCGCTTATTTAACACAGTTCTTCCTTTCATTATTTAAATAAGGCAGCTTTTAAGGTTGCTTTTGCCTAAGTTTGTACAGAAGGATCTTGGTACATTTTTTCACATAAGAAAATGTATTTCTAACAAAGTTCAGTTTATGTGATAGTAGTGGAAAATAATAATAATATTGCTGCCACAAATTCAATAAGAATGCATTTTTCTCTAAATAAAAATGAGAACTCATTTTTCTATTAATTTGTATGAGGTGACTTATATAAAGTAATTAGTAGAAAAAGAGATGAATACACACTAATTTTTAAATTATGAGAAGTAAGATTAGTACACTCTTATTCAGTTTTAAAACATTTAAAACTTGGGTCGAATTCTTTAATATTAGGTTAAGAAAGCTTTCAGCTCAAATAAATTAGCATATATAAAAGCTCACCGATGGTAAATTTTTTCTTCAATGGTTCCAGCTGTCAATAGTCGATAAACTGTAACCTGCTTAGATTGACCTATTCTCCAAGATCGTTCACGAGCTTGAGCATCAGTACTAGGGTTCCAATCTGGATCATAGATAATTATTCTATTGGCACCAGTTAAATTTACACCAAGACCTCCAACTCGAGTAGTAAGCAGGAAAACAAATATGCTAGGATCCTACAGATAACAAAAGTAATGTCATGAATTTTACTTTCATTTTGAATTATATCAGAAAAATAGCATACAAGTCATTTTGGGGTAGTTTTATTACAGAAAATTAAATAGGCTCCTAGAGAAGAGAAAACCATAGTATTAGGCCCATTTTCATAAAATTTTAATTATTCCACCACATAATATCAAAGTTAACAAGATCAGAAACTATCAAAATAATTTCACAAAGCTTAATCTTCAAAAAATAAATCAGTATAAAAATATTTAGGATAACTAAATATATATATATAATTCCTCACAGCTTTATAAAATTAAATTGATTAAACATGCTTTGGACTCTTTTACACTTTTGGATATACGTTTAAAAACTTAAAATTAATCCTTAATTGAAATCGTTAAGATAATAGGTATTGAAATCATATAATTTTTAAGAAGTTCTTATGTTGTTGAGATAGCAATTATTGAAAAAGTACAACAAAGATGGAAATATATATATATATATATACTTCACTCAAAATGTTTTGAACTTGGACAGTTTAACATGGATGACAAAATACAATAAAATGGTTTCATGTATGTAATTAATAGTTTTATAAAAAAATTATAACTCTTTACTATGCTTAACTTACATATTTTGCTTTGTGACATTAACAGAAATTTTAATATGAAGATTTCACATTCACTATCTAGTCAATGTTATAGCAACTGATATGATAATCTTTAATTTATAATATTTGGACATAATTTTTTTAAAGTAAAATATTTTTTAGTCTACATGTGCTTCAATAAGCTGTTCTAATACATTAATGAGAAAAGGGCTTTTCATACAAATAAATATATTTGTATACATATGTGACATTCTCTTACTGATAAAATAAGTTTTTTATTTGATTTAATTACTTATTCGGGGTTGAACTTTTACTTTGAACATTTGTATCTAGAAAATATATCTATGCATTAGTTTTGATCCTTCATATTTAAAGGAAAAAATTAAATCCTTTTGCAACTGAAACAATATTTTCTTAAACAGAAAGTTAAGATGCAGGCAAATGATTGTAAATTGTATGTAATAATTCCTCTTTCTCCAGGTGTATCCAGACTAAAAAATTTCATTTACAAGTAATTTTTCTAATACCTTTAAACAGTTTCCATATTTAGAAGAAGGTATTCCAAATCAAAAAATTATATTCCTTATAAATATTTTTAAAAAACATTTATTTGCTATCAAAATAATTACTTTAAGAATAATACCTCCTTCCTGAAAGTAAGGACATTTTTTCTAAGATATACCAGTTTTTAGGCTTTTCGGTATATTTCATTACTGAAATGATATCTATGTATGACAAACATTTATTGTAACACTAAATGTAGCCTATTTCTTAAAAGTCGAATCAAACTTTATAAGTACATAAACATATGAATTCAAATATGTAATTTAATAAAAAAGTTTTTAAAATATATAAATTAAGCTTTAAAAGATAATGTACGTTAACTTATTTTTAAACTTAAAAGTCCTTGAAAAATTCTCAAAATTTGTACATTTTTTAAACATAAATATTAAGAAATATTTACCAAATTAAATTTTGTGACAGCAGGTTGACGAGATGAAATTGAGGTAGTACCATCCATTTTCATATACTTATAATTTTTACTTTTTACAAATATTTCGAAAATCTCCAACATCTATTAAAGAAAATTATTATTTATTCTTTGAAATAATAACTTGAATGTAAATAATAGTAGAAAATCTAATTACCTGTTTACTTTGAGTAAAAAGCAGAACTCTGTGACCTTGTTTGTGCCATAAACGCAACAAGGCTTCTACAACAATCATTTTTCCTGACTTTTTATAGTACCCATAATGGTCTTCTTCAGTCAATGTACTTACATCAGTATCTTTGAATATCTTAGGACCACCATCAAATATATCAGGATGATTGCATATTTTTCTGAGATTTATAAGACCAATAAATACCTGGACACAAATTATAAAATGACATTTAACTGTAATTGAAATTTACACAAAAGAGGTGAACATAAAAATATTTTTCTTTAGACTCTTTTTTCAATATCTAGATTAATTGGAAAAAGATTATATTTATATTACCAATTCAGGGCTTAAATTAAGATCTTCTTTAATAGCAAACAGAATAGCTAAAGCAAATATTTTTCATTAGACAACATCTCATTAATTGTAGTAAGTATTTGTAAAATAATAACAATTATCTGAGCAAAATTCAAAACATCATATTAAAATATAGATAATATATTTGAAACTATATAGAGCAGTGATTCCCAAAGTGGTCTATATAGAACCCCAGGGGTCTATGACGACTTTCAAGGGGTCCACATCAGGAAGAAAATAAATTGGGGGTCCATGAGGTGTAAATGGCGGTCTATGTGATAGTTGCTCTCATTAAACTAGATCGAGACTTTAACTTTAAAAGAAAATGTAATCTATTGGAAACCAAATTTTACCTATTTAACAAATTTATTTACTAAATTTAATGAGGTTAATTTCCACTTACAAGGTGACATCATAAATTTTATTAAAGCAAGAACTATTTCATCATTTCTTTCTAGAGTTAAGATAAAGAAGTATAATACAGGAGGGCCCGAATACTCTCAATTTGTTACAGACAATTTGTCAGGACGTTTTAACCTGCATTCAACATTTAAATGGCTTTTATTCAGATTTTGAAACCAGGTTTGAGAATGCTTTGATTATTGTAATGCCACAATAGGCATTGAATTCATATGGTCATATTGAAAAAAAAGTCACATTTCAATAGGAACTAATTGTAATAAGCACTAACAAATATTTTAAAGTTTAGAAATGGATGTCAGCAATATATTTGGGCTTTAAAAATTCAAACCTATTATTTGTCCCAAATTATAAAATATCGTGAGGAAGTTTTTAATTGCTTTTCCCAGTGAGAAGGAGTTTCAGTTTGGTTGCCAATCTCCAAAACAAAAATAGAAAGAAATAAAGGAAGAAACTGGACACTATTAACAAAGGAGATTTAAGGTTAAACCTGACAAGATTGATATCAAATGTTGAAAATTTGTTATTGAAGCACCAGATTCATCCCTCCCATATTAAAATCATTTGGAGGCTGTTTAATTATTTTAAGTTATTTTATGTATTAAATAACTATTAATTTAATTAATTAGCATGTGCTTTTTAAATTTTAAACACTATTCTTCATTACAATTAGAAATTTAATTCTTTCATTTCAGTAGTAGTACCAGCTGTAAAAGACATTTAAGTTCATTAATTGCAAAAATTCAATATTAATTAAGAAGGGGTCTACCCCATACCGAAAAGCAGGGCAAGGGGTCTATGCGACAAAAAAATTTGGGAATCTATATTATAGAGCTTTAAGATTAGTTCATGTTTAAAGAAAACATTTTCAAAATGAAATACTCTAGTTTTATAAACATCTCAAAACATCAAATATTTGCAAGTCTGATACAAATTTAAAATAAATACCTTTAATCTTGCACTCAAAATGCTTTCAACTTCTTTGGAATTTATATATCCTTTATACAACTCTTCTTGGTCTTTAGTCAATTGGCAAAACAGAACCTATAACAATTAAAAAGAAAAAGTAGATTGATTTTCAAAACTAACTTGTTAAAGCCTGTAGATCAATATATATATATATATATTAAAAGTAATACTGCACCTGTTCATTTTTATTAGGCAAATTAATACTCATCTGAACATCAGATTTCATCCTACGCAAAAGATAATGTTTTATAGTGTCTCTGAGCACAGTAGCACATTTGTATGCTATCTGAACCTGTAACAGAAATGCAATGAGAACAAATCAATTATTTTTCCAAGAGCACACTTTGTTGAAAACCTAATTCAAAACAATTAAAAAGTTTGCAATTTCAATAAACAGAAAATTAATAAAATAAAAATAAAAGTAGAATTATTAATATTTATTCACTATACAAACAGACATATCCTCCCTTCTACAGTGGCACGACAGAACAGGGTGGGCCTTGGCCTTCTCAAGAAGCCTTTTCAAGGCAAGCCTTCTTCCTGCCAGTGTTCTCCAATTCCTAGTTCTTAAAACTAGGAGATTTTTTCTTAGGCCATCAATCCATTTGAGATTTGGCCTGCCCTTTCTTTGTGTGTCGATTGGTTGAGCAATGAAGACTCTTTTTTAGTGGTACGGTATTCGTTCATTCTGACAACGTGGCCTGCCCATTTAATTTGCTGTATTTTGATGAAGTTGACAATGTCAGATTCCTTATATGATCGATAGAGCTCGAAATTTGATCTTCTTCGCCATGCGCCATTTTCCTGTATTCCTCCAAAAATAAATCTTAAAATCTTCCTTTCGTAGATACTTATCATGTTCTCATCTGTTCGAGACATGGACCAAGTTTCACATGCATAAGTTAATACTGATCTTAAAAAACTTTCATACAATAGAATCTTTGTTTTTCTTTTGATTAAAAATTCGATTTCACAAATTTTCAAATACCATTAAAACATCTATTAGCCATTGTAATTCTCTTTTGGATTTCAGTAGTACCACCATTTCTATTGTCAATTTCTGAATCTAAATAAGTGAAGCTGTCAACAACTTCAAAACTATACTCTTCAATTTTAAAATGGGAACTGTTAAAACATGATTTAGTGCAAGGCATGTACTTGGTCTTATTCTCATTGATTTTCAATAACAGACATATACCATACAAATAAAGCAACAAAACTTTAAAAAAACTGTCCCATAACTATACAATATATATATATATATATATATATTCAAGCATTTTTAGAATATAAAAGAACAAGATGGTTCATTCATTCATAATAAATAAGAATTCTTATAAAAATTGATTCCTTTTAAATTAGAGTTTCAATATATTTCTTTTACCAATTATTTAATATCAAACTGCCTTATTGTAATGATTTTAAAAATTTCCTATTTTCATTTCAAGTCCAGCCTCTTACCCCATCCAAACTTAATTGGAATAAATAAATACATTTTAGCAACAGATGTTTTTATTTATATGATACACTAACTTTATATTGAACATTTCAATGTACTAACAGCTACCAAAGATGGAATGTGCAGCACATTTCTGATAAAAGCATTTCTTTCTAGAATAACTTTGAAAATAACTGAATTGGAAATTACCTGAACTTGAGTTGCATTTGAATAACCACCAAACATGATGGGAACAGAAAATTCTTGCATGAAAACAGGAAGCGTTCCTAATTTGCCAGGAAATATAAAATCAAATAAGGACCACAATTCCTTTAGATTATTTTGTATAGGAGAACCAGACAAGATGAGTCGATGAGGAGTTCTAAACTATAATTTAAAAAAATTGACATTTCTTTAAAATAAAATTTAGATTTATTTTAAAACTGTTCACATCTAAAATAAAACAAAGTGCCACAATTTTGAACAATTAGAAATGCTTTAAAAGAAAATTATCAAAATAATTCGATTTTATTTTAAATTTCTTCATATTAAGCAGTTCTATTAAAGTAAAAATATATTCAAAATAATGAAATTAATATAAGATAGGAATTTAATATAAATATGCAACACAGTATGTTAAATACTCAAATTTGAAACAAAATAATACACTGATTATCAACATTATACTGCATTTTCAATTTCTTTAAAGAAAAGAGAACTGATAATTATGGGACTTTATAATACATACATATATTCATATAAATAAGAAAAATAACATGCTTTTATATCAATGTTATTCTACTTTCTCATTTAGTATCTACACTTATACAGAAAATGCAATTCATATAGTGAAATGTTTAGTGAGCTTCAAACAATTTGCAATGCCCGTCACTTAATACATGTCAGCAAGAAACACACACTATTCCTGGCCCTCACACAGACCGTCTTCTTTCGTACGCCTTGGGAGTCACATATTTGTGCCATCATTTAGGAACGTTTAAAATTCTAACTCTTTTATGCAATAGATGAAATTGAATGTTCATAGGACATGAGATACATATAGATTTGACATTCTACTTGAGATGAGGGAAATATTACTCACATGCACATAAAAATAGCAAAAGAGAGATGCATTCCTTTATAAACAGAAGGGAAAAGGAATGCTTCCAAAAAGCATTCTTTATGATAGCTCTTTCAATAAGCACATGGCAATAGGAGAACTTTATTTTTGCTCTAGTGTTGGGTTTGCATTGTAGTTTTCAATGGATAGTTAGAACTTGTAGATTTTTTTTTTTTTTTACTGTTATAATGTCAAAGTATCAAAAATGTTCAACTGAATTTAAATCAGCAGAAATGATGCAAAATATTTTAGATACATATTCTGAAACCAACTCTGAGCGAAGTGATTAGTAATACTGTAATGTATTCTGATTCATCTGTGTATATAAATAATGTAACAAACCTAATAATAATGACAATTAGGACATTTGTATGTCAAGTACATCAAAATAAAATACTTCCTCATAGCCATCCACAAAAAGCTTAGTTTTAGTTTGTTCATATTCTGACAAACCCCCTTCAAACTGGCAAATGAGTTAATATGAGTGCAAAGATTGCAACATATATCTTGTGCATAGATCACTGTTCTCAAAATTTTTTTACTAAAAAAGAATTTTAAGGAGCATATTCAATTTTCAAATGTGTAAAAATTATGTATTTAAACAAAAAGTAGCTTCAGTAAATAAAGTATGTGAATACATAATATATAACACATCTGCTGTTTATAAACTCAGTTGTTTCTTATCCCAGATGGTGTAACTTAGCTACATCCCATCTCCATAAAACCTTGCCAGTAGTAAAATTCAGACAATTAAGAATATGGCTGAAAGAGGCCAATGACACTCTGGAAAGAATTTCTGGCCCTGTTGAAAAGTAAGAGATTTGGTGTAGACTTTAAAAAAATGTGATAGAGCCATATATACTAAGTCCTAAGAATATTGAGCTAGTGATACCAACGAGGTCTTTTCCTAAAATACCAAGGGTGATCAGGCAGTATTCTCCAAAAAGTGTTTAATCCTATCCTTTTAAAGGAGAGTTTGGTAAAAGTTAGACAAGCATTACCCTGCAAGGTGTGGCAGACTTGGCAAAACTATTCATCTATCTTGTTATCATTCAATCCAATTTGGGAGGGGACCCATTTAAAATGTATAGAGTGGTCTAGAAGAATATCTAGCAGAAAGTTGAACCACAAGATCCAGAATAATTAGGCTTGTCATATCTCCAACAGTTGGCCAATAAGAAAGGTGCTGTATCAAAGCCTGACTGTCAGTTAAAATCCAAATGTCCCTGAAGTCAAGTTCAGAAGCCGTGTCAATGAATTGCAATCCCTTGTGTATTGTAATTAGTTCAGGCCTAAAACCAGAGAGCAGCAGTTATTATTTCTAATCTTAATGTCAAATGTACAATCAGATTTCTCAAAATGCATGCCACTTCCAGAAATATCACCATCGCCCATGCTGCTATCAGTATAGATTTTAAATGCCAAATGAGGGATGCTATAAATTGTTTCCAGAGCCATCTGTCTGATAAATTCTGGTATCTCTGACCTTTTACACACCCTGGTCAATAGCTCTATCTGGGAATGTATTTAATCAGAGTTGAACTTAAAATAGGAAAAAGGCTTTAAGGAGTCAGGTTCCACATAACCAGAAAACAGTCCCATATCACCTGCCAAGGAAAAAGGGCTATGTTTCTTTGCTTGTTAATATGCCAAGAATGGAGAGAGGCAAAAGTTCTGTGCTAGTCATTGTAGCTAAATAGCTTATTATAATATTTTACCAGGAGATAACTTCTAAAAAAAAGGGGGTGGTAAGTCACTTTCATACAATGCAATCTTATTAGGGGAGCTAATACGAAAGTCAGTAATTATTCTCGAGGTGCATAGTTACACTCATTTAAGTTTGTTTGTTAGCTTCAGAGGCACAAAAATAGACTGGAAAGCTATATTCCAAAATTGGCCTGACCAGTAAGATGCAGGTTGTTCTCAGGGTAATAGCATCTGCACCCCAGTCCTGTCCAGAAATATACTTGAGAATGTTTTCTTTTTCTGCATTTAGCTACTTAAGCCTCTATATGTGTGTTACTCAATATCTATTAAATTAATCCTCTCCAGAATGTAACCCAGGTATTTGGCATTTTTTGTATAATTTGACTGCCATTTATAAAAACAGTTGGTTGATAATTATAGAGATGTCTATTGGTGGTGAAAAAGGTAACCTTTGACTTTGAGGTATTAAAAATCATTTTTTTGTTGTCCAGCAAAGATACAGTCCTCATAAAGTGCAGAATTGAGGTAAGTCTCTATTTTTTATGTAAGAATCAGAATACCAAGGGATGATATTATCGGCAAAGAGACCCAATATAGTGTACTTATTGATTACTTCCTCAATACCAGAAACATAAAATAACAGTATCGGGCTTAGAACTGAACCTTGTGGAAGGTCATGAATCCATCCAAAAGGATCAGACAAAGAATTTTTGTATTTCACCCTTATAAATCTATTCTGTAAAAAATTTGAGATCCAAGACAGAATAACATTTATAAACTTTATGAAGCACAATTAAATAACGCATTTATATTTCGGTATTTTCATGACTTTACTGCAAAAAACCCTCCGCCTTGTAAGTGACACTTGTGAAAGAAACCTCAGGTCCAAGTGGTACACCTGCATTTGCACGTTTTATCCCCAAAAGGTTAATTTCATCAAGGTGTAATTTTTTTTCCTTCATGTTCAACTGGAATAACTACCTTAAACTGAATGCACAAAATTTTCTCCATGATGGTATTATTAGAGGAAAACAAAAGAATTATTATGTGTTTCACCAATTGCTGGGTAAAGCTTAAAATAATGTGTGCCTACATAGGGTTACATTTTAACACATTCTGCAAAAAAAAAAAAAAAATTTAAACAAAGTTTATGGATCTTCTAGCCATTTGGAAAACTCATAAAGCTGTGGAGACAATTTAATCATATATTATGTATTCTTTAATTATGTTAAAATTACCATCACTACTTAGATAAAAATTACTGTATTAGATATTTAATCAAATTGTTTGAAATTAATTTGTTTCCCACTTTGAAGTAACACAAGGACTATTAGTGACAGACCCTATATTTTTGAACAATGAGCAAGGACGAATCCTGAACTGGCACCCTTTCTTAGCATACACACCATGTTCATGGAAAGACTTTGAGCCTTGAGAGGTTTAATGAGCATCAGTCTCTCTACATGGCAGGCATACATTGGCACTAAGGCTCCAACCCCCGACCCAACAATGCTAGCCATGAGTTCGCAACCATAAACCTCAGCTACCAAATTTACTCAAAAAGGATATGTACTAAACATTTATGAAATTTAATGTGTTTTTACTGTGTATATATAATATACAAAGTGTATACATATATAATATACACAATGTATAAAATATACACCAGGGGTCGGCAACCTATGGCACGCAAAGCAATTTTCAGTTGCACACTATCATTCTACAAAATAATAAGATAAAGCTCAATTACTCTGTCTCTCCTTTCAATGCCTCGCACATTTTTATATAAAGTTTATTTCTTAATTTCAATTCTCTGCCATAAAACAATTTGGCACTGTATATATGCTGTGTCACGAAAGTGTTGCATGTCATATGTCAAGTGTACTAAGACATTTTTAAACTAAACACCAGGACACATTTAAGAATTTTGATGAGAAATGTGAAGTTTTAGAAAGAACTGTTTCTAGGTATAAAAAGAAAATTACATTTTTATGTCAAACAATTGGAGTCGAAACAAAAGCGACAGAATGTAGTTTTGTAATTGCTCATTGTACAGCAGCTAAAGGAACATCTTTTACAGATTGCAAACATATACAGGACACATTTTTAAAAAGTGCTGAAATATTGTTCCGTGATGTACTAGATTTGAAAACAATATTATCCCGAATGCAAGAAATACCTACTTCTGCGCGAACTGTGGAAAGAAGAATAATGCAGATGGCGGAAAATGTAACTGCGAAACAAAATTCAGGTTTACAAGAAATTGTAGCCTTTAGCATTGCTGTAGATGAAAATAGTGACGTGAATGATGTTGCATGCCCTACAGTAATTGCACAATATTGTGATAAAGATCAAATTTATGAAGAGTTAGGCAGCATGATTCCTCTGCCTGGTACAACTTAAGGACAGGATATTCCTTTTTCATTCATAAATCATTTTGAAAGTAAAAACATTAATATAATTAAAATATTTTGTGTAACTACTGATGGTGCTCATGAATGGTTGGCAAGGAAAGAGAATTTGTCAAACTTCTTGGAAAATCATATTGGACATAAAATATTGAAAATTCTATTGCATAATACATCAGAAAAGTTTTATTGTCAAAATTTAATGAAATAGTTAAATAATAAAACAAAATAGTTAATTTTATACTGCCTCAATCTTCATTACTACACAGACAATTTAAATCTCTTTTAGAAGAAATAGAAAGTGAATATGGGGAGATCCCTAGTTTAGTCATGTCTGTTGGCTTAGTCGTGGTAATGTCTTGAATAAGTTTATGTCATGTATGGAGCACGTTAAATTTTTTTTAATGAGAAGTAACAACATTTTCCCGAATTAGACGATAAGGAATGGTTATATAAATTGATGTTTCTGACAGATATAAAAAAACATCTTAATGAACTAAACTTAGGATTGCTAGGAAAGAATCAAACAGTGCTTGAATTGTTTTAATATTGATAAGGCTTTGCTGCAAAATTAAGTTTAGTACTTTACTGTGAGATTAATACCAGTACCTTCAAATACTTCCCAAATGTTAAAGCTCTTGCAAATACATCAACCACAGACAGATCAACACTACATTGTAGCATTTAAAGAGGATTTTTCTAAGAAATGCAAAGATTTTGAAACTTGTATTCCTATATTTTCCTTTTTAATCAAACTTGATTGAATAGACCCATTAATAATCCCATTTGATTTGTCAATTTTTGAATGAATGGAAGTTGATAATTTTGAAATGGAATTTATTGAAGTAACATCTTCAGAATAATGAAAGGTAAAATTTATGGAGTTGCAGAAAAATCTGGAAGATAACTCTAGCAATAAAATGACATCTATTTTAAATTGCTAGATGAGATATCCAGAACAATTTAATTGTTTGAAAAAATTAGTATGTGCTTTGCTTTCCGCTTTTGGTTCCACATATTTATGTGCGAACAAATTTTTTCTCATTAAATATATTTTGAATCCATTAAGAAATTGTTTAACAGCAGCACATCCTCAAATTGAAAGTCACAACTTATACTCCTGATATTGCAACATTAAATAGAGCTCTGCAAGGTCAAGGTTAACATAAAATTTTTTATTTTTATTTAACTATGTTGCATGAACACTTATATTTTATGTTGTTTACTTCCAACTTTATAAATATTTTTTAAAATGCATTATACATGCTTAATTTTAAATTTTATTTATATTGAAGAATAGTCATATTTTATGTTTATTCCTTAATTTAATAAAAATTCTTATAAAACATACATGCTTATGTGCAGTTTTAATTTTTATTTATGTTGAAGGAATAGTTATATTTTATGTTGTTTATTTTTACGTCAATAAATATCTTTAAATGATGCCTAATAAACGTATAATAAAACTCTCAATCTGTGTTATTTACCTCTATTTTCTAACTCTGCATG